>CAKAOI010049483.1:181456-195924 GCA_916701655.1 Sebastiscus albofasciatus
CCCCCCCCCCCACCGACCCCCATCCAGTGATTATGTGAGCAGGTCTAGCAGGTCTAACGCTGGAGGAGGACTGTGATTCCCCCTCAAATTCACCAGAATCACTTCTTGACCCCTCGGGCCCAGCGAGTGCCCTCTCAATGGCCCAATTTGAAGAAGTTGATGACATACACTTTCCCCAGCACAGGGTGTCTCCAATTATGCTCCTGATTTCCTCTCCTCTCCTTGTGTCATTTAATTTCCATGCTAAAGTGCTGGCCAGTTTGATCCCTAGTTAAACAGAAGTGGCCATTTACTGGCGGTTTAGTGCGGAGAGTAAATGTCAGCAGAGATAAAGGCCATTCAACGGGCATGTTCACTGAATCATTCCCCACTAGTGTTGGATAAATAAATTATTATTTTATGGATGATTATAGTGACAAAGTTTTATTAAAGAGAAAAGTCAAACAAAAACAAATCTTACATTTTAGTGTGATCTGAGTGAAGCTGCTGTACGAAAGTTCAATATATTTAACACACGTTAACACAGTAACAACAAAGTACAACTTGATAACACAAAAGCATCGTCTCAACAGAAAGCAGGACGAGCCAGAGGGGCCTCTAAAGCCAAGGCTGTGGCCACCGTGGTGGAGGATGATGATGATGAAGAGGAGGAGAAGAAGAAGTCTAAACCTGTGCCAGCTCGCTACAGAAGAGGACCGACTCCCACTAAACCTCAGTCACAGGTAAGGGGAGAGGGAGGGATGGATAAGTAGAGTAGAGTAGAGTAGAGAAAGAGTGAGATGGGTAGAAAGAGAGAGTGTGATGGGTAGATAGAGAGATGGGTAGAGTAGAGAGAGGGAGAGAGTGAGAGGGATGGGTAGAAAGAGAGAGAAAGCTAGAGAGAGGGAGAGATGGTAGAGAGAGAGAGAGCGAGGTGGGTAGAGTATAGAGAGAGAGAGAGAGAGAGAGAGAGAGAGAGAGAGAGAGAGAGAGAGAGCGAGCTTGGTGTCAGCGCACCAGTGGAAAACACTCCCAATGCTCAAAAGCCCATGATAACCACACACAATGAGCGTCTGGTGACGGCGCACCAGGATAAAGACAAAAAGAGTGAATTATTGGTGTCAGCACACCAGTAGCATCACATCAGACAACATACACAAAGCCAATAAAGGAGGTACTTACTATTTGTAGATGAAATCCATGCGCCTATCCTTCTGGACAAAGATGTCAATGACTTTGTTGTAAAGGTCCTCCTTGTTAGGTGTATTCCTCAGTTTAATAAGTCTCTCCAACGAAAGCCTGTTGTGTCCCATTCTGTTACGGCTATAGGTCTTTAATGGTGAAAAGTTCCTCTCCACAGATGCGGAGGTAGAAGTTATAGCCTAGTTGAGACCAGCTTCAACAGTTTTGTGGCCTCAGGTAGCCTACAGTCTCCTGCAGATCATTGTCTGTCAAAAAAGTAAACAGCAATACAGGCGTCATTCCTTGGACTGTTTGTGGAAGTATAATCCCACCAAATCAAACTTTAATCAGATCAAAGCATTTTGCGTATATCTGGACAGGCTCTTCAATTTATGATCTTTAAATTTAGCTGACATCTCGGTGAATTTCTTGCAGTCAGCTCAGCCAACCAAGGAAATCAAGCTTCTCCAGGCGGTCAAACCTGGCTTTCATTTGTACAGTGATGTTGTCAAGAACTTTATTATTTTCCTCTTATCTTTGACAGATGTATAGTGGCACGGGTCTCTTTATTTTATCAGTTTTAGTTCATCACATTTCTGTTCAAAATGATCATAATAACTGTCAAACTGCTCTTGCTGATTGTATAAGACACACATGGGGGTCTCTGACACGCATAGGCAACGTCCATAGCCTTGGTTTGAGGTTAAAAATGTAATTGTATGCCATCAGGGTAAAACAGGTGGATGCTTTATAGAGAGCCAGAGATCAGATCCTGAGGCCATATCTCCATCAGCCATCTGAGATCAGATCCTGAGGCCATATCTCCATCAGCCATCTGAGTTTTCCATCATCTTCTGGAACACTTTCCGGTAGGTATAGGAGAATAGTTTGTAATTAAAGATAGCTTAAATGTGTGGCTAACTTGTCTTCTTTTTCTGCCAACACATGCAACTTGGCCATCATCATCATCTATCATTATCCCGTTAGGGGTCGTGGAGGGGCTGGAGCCAATCCCAGCTGACATTGGGGGAAGGCAGGGTACACCCTGGACAGGTAGCCAGACTATCACAGGGCTCACATTCACACCTACAGGCAACTTAGAGTCAACAATTAACCTGCATGTCTTTGGACTGTGGGAGGAAACCTGGAGAAAACCCACAGTAACACAGAACTAATACTGGACAACATGGTAAACTCCACACAGAAGCCGGATTTGAACCTACGAACCTGTGAGGCACCAGTGCTAACCACTGCACCACCATGCAGCCTTCATGTATGCCAACGCATGCAACTTGTCGTTTCCCCAAAATGCTAACGTTAGCTCTTGCTTAAGGTAACAGGTCACAATGATGAGGCTTTTTCATATATTGTTTTCCTTTTACCTTTGCATTGTGGTAACTGATGTGGAGCCTGCTGCTCGTCCAGGTCAGCGTCAATGCGACTCTTGCAGAAGGTTTTCAAGGTAACAGTGGACAGGAGGTGAGTAACTTCTCGGAAAACTAAATAACTAGCTAGTATGGTGGCAGCCACTCTGTTTGAAAAGTCTGCAGGTGAGGTGTTGGTTTTACCATTAGCGTCCACAGCTCCATTTTCTTCATAAAACAGTGTTGAAAGTCTTTCTAAGTGAGCTAATGTTACCTGAGCTAGCCGTTAGGTGCCGCTGCTGCTACAAAGGGCGCGGAGTGGCGCCGAGCTGGCGTTAGAGGGAGGGGACGTCACGTGACAGGAGACAGGCTTGTTTGTTTTTTTTCAACTTTATTGACAAAGTTCAATACAGTTATTACATGGAGCATACCATGGATGTAACATACATGTTCCTGTCTTTCATTATAAAAAAAATCGCAGTAAATATATTTCACAGTATAAAAATAATTATAAAAATAAAATAAATTATACAACAAATAGCATTGTAGGGAAAGGAAAGAAAAAAAACAAAAAAAACATTCAGGCTCTGCTAAACAATTGGAGTAAATTTGAAATGTCTAAATAAGCTAATGTTATTTGCCAATTTATAATCATCTTTGCCTCATTGTTGAGCATTCAATAACAATGACAGATAATAATGCATACAGTGCACCTTCATAGACTAAACTACTGGAGTTACCCTGCACTATATTCATTTTTAACAGTCTCTTCTGCACTATATATTCACTTTTTTAATAGTCTTGTATCACAGCCGTTAGTCTGCACTATATTCAGTTTTAACAGTTTTCTTCATCGCCTTGTATTTTTATATCTGGTATATTTTTTTTGTACTTTGTACTTTGCACTACTAACTTTTTTACTGCCTTTTTACTAACATGTTTTGCACTATGGAACTGTGATGCTGGAAACTTGAATTTCCCTCGGGATCAATAAAGTTACTATCTATCTATCTATCTATCTATCTATCTATTCAACACAGTGTGGCATCTTTGAGAGCAAGTGGCAAAAGTGGCTGATTTGTTTTACTGGAGTAGGCCTATGTGTAATCCTGAGACAAATTCTGAATAATGAAATTTCAAAATTATATAAATAAATACAATTCATAAAATTATGAATATGAAGTAATCATCAATAAATACAACTATCATGTGATCTCAACATTTCTTTTTAGCTTTGGTGAAGCACTGCCTACCCTGACCGCTCATCACAAGCAGTTGTAGCCAAAACATATGTAAACAAGTCAGCTGGAAACATTAAAAAGCCAGCCCGGAAGCGGTGTTTTCAATCCATTTATTGAGTTAATGTTACCGTACTTAGATAGTTGCAGTGGATAAAATCTGCCAGCGCCAGGGAGAAATGACAAGCCTGCTATGGTCTACTTTTGGGTGCGATCAAGGAGCCACTGTTTCAAAAATTACCACAAACTTCAAGCAGTTATTGTTGTAAACTGCATATGTGCTGTAGAATGGAAAACTTGACAGGCACAGCAACAGCAAATGGTCAATAGTATATTTCACACTTTAGCCTATGTGCATGTTGTTTATGTTGTTTACTGCATATGCAATAGATTTAAGTGTGCATATACTGGTCATGTTTCATCTCTGTAGAATATGAACAGCATCTTTGTTTTCCATTAAATTCAATGTTCTGAAACATTGTCAATATCTATTAAATTCAAACCAGGACCAACCGCTGCCATTACACATTATTCGGGGAACAGAGGGGGTGGAAAAGGGGAGACCACAACTCCTCCAGTTGTCATCCGGTTCCTCTGTAACACCAGACAGGGATCGTCTGTGAAATCCATCACTGATAGGAACAGGATTATAAAACCTCCACTATCATCCACTAGGAATGTCCCTCCCACACGGATGAAGACCATCAGGCGTTACACCACCTCCATCATGCCCCCCCCCCCCACCACCACCACCACCACCACCACCACCACCCCCATCCCTTCATTTATATTCTGAGGAAAATATTACTCATGTCGCCCGATGGGAAAATACAGAGGAGTGGACAAACAAGATTTATGTTAAACTCCGAGGTGTTTTATCCATAATAATGACAGATAATCTTCTTCCAAGTACATTTTTAGAATTAAAATACAAGCTGTTGTACATGTAGCCACATTTCATCACGGTGACATCTTTAAAGACCGTGATGGAAACACCATGTCAACGCACCGAGTCATGATGTGCTATATGTTCTGTAACCTTCATCTAACATGTTCCGCTGAGACAATGACTTCAGTGTGAAGCTGTAAAATGCCTCCAAATGAGCAGCGAGGGACACATGGAACGACTGCTGCGCTTGTAGTTTTATTCCACTGGCTCTTCACTACTTGTTAACTGCAGCAGTGTGGATGGAATTAGGCCTGTTTTCTCAGTCTTGCAGAATCAACGCAAAGCCTTAATTCAAGTGTCATTTTTGTGGATTGGAAGTAGGAACTGTTGCCTTCACAGCAAGAATCAAAACAAACCAGTTCTTCAATCTGTCATGTTGTCAAGACTCCCTTTCCTGAGCCAGCTGAAAACAATTTGACTCAGCTTCTGTTTAAGATAGAGTCTATGGACTTCAAATGAAGACCCCCCTCAACTGATTTATGACAAAACTTAATGGCCTGTAGGTTTTGTAGATCTCCCAAAGGAGAAATCCTTGTTTTGGTGACTTCCTGACCTCTCCTCTGGTACCAACCATCCATCCATCTATTTTATGACGCTGATCCGAGGTCTGGGTCACGTAGGCAGCAGGCTAAACACGGTAGCCCATACATCCTTCTCCCTAGCTACATCCTGCAGCTCTCCCGGGGTATCCCAAAGCGTTTTCCAGGCCACTCTCATCGGGGATAAACTCTCTTGACTGTTTAATGACCCAGAGGCCTTTCCTCTGGCAAACTTTAACATTTTTGTCTCACTACTAATACGGTTTATAAACAGGAAAACTCTAAGGTCAACTAGTAAAATGGACAATTACCAGAACTGATGCTGAAAATTGTATACTACATTTACACATACAGTATTTCTGTAGCTCTTTAAACTATTCACCAAAATTATGGAATACCCTACCAAAAGGTATAAGAGATGCAGACTCTGTGAACATTTTTAAACAACAGCTGAGAGCCTATTTATTTAATTTGGCTAATAATTAATGTCATTCTATGTATTATAATGTAATTTAACTTATTTTTCTCTAATTCTCTCATTTTTATTATTCTTAATAGTCTCTGTTTTTAATTTCACTAATGTATTTTAGCATCTACTGTCCTCTTATTGTCTAATTTTATTGCCTATCTGCCCTTGTCTGAATGTGTTGCTTTTTAATTGTCTTTTGAAAAGCACTTTGAGCAACATCTCTTGTAAGAAAAGTACTCCATAAATAGTTATTAGTAGTAGTAGTTGTAGTAGTAGTTGTAGTAGTAGTACTATCTTATCTCAGTGATGAAAACCTTATTGTAACCTTAAACTAAGTTGAGTTGGAGAGTAATTTTATTGCTTTTTTCTGAGCTTTCAACCATAACTAAACCAAAATAGTGCTGACATTTTCTGTGGGTCATAATACAAAAGTTTTCAATCCATTTTTCGATCAGTAAAAGAGTTCATGACAGTAAACCAGAGTATTTGCGGTCATATTGAAACGTGGGAATCCTGCTAAGATTGAATGGGGTTTTTGGAATTTCTCTATAACTCTAAAATACCACTTGCACCTTCAAGCAGCTTTCATTGTCTTTAACAATAATATATTATTTACACCAATTTCCAAATAAAAGGAAAACATAACTGGTACTGACATATATTTTCTTTGCTTTTTTTTGATCTTTCCTAGAACAGTGGGCTCTTTCTCTTCTCACTGACATTCACAGACACCTCTGGGAGCTGAGTCACAGAGACTCTTCCTCCGCTGGAGGGTCACAGGTCATCATGACGGCTGCTCTGCTCTGGAGAGGAAACTGGAGAGAATGTTCTCAAAGATGCTGTTGCGAGGAAACAGTGACACAGCATTACGTTGACCTCAGTAAGTGTTTTTCCTCACTGCCCTCTAGGGAGCTGACTGTCCAGGCTTACATGATAAGACACCATCGTCCCCAGAAACATCTGAATGAACTCAGACTATAATGTCTGGTTGTAATGTTCAACTCTTTTCCAGCTTTATGATATTTTTATGCCTCGTATTTTAGGGTCTCCACTGGGTCAGCTATCATTTATTATTAAGATTCCATGACTGATTTTGATCTGTGGTTTCCAACCTCAGGGATGAGACCTCCCAAGCAATCCCAAAATAAATCTGAGGGGTCACCAGATGGGATAAAGAAAAATAAAATCTGGTACAGAAAGTTGTTTATTTTTTCTAACTTTCCTCCATTCTTTTGTCTTTTTTTTTCTTGTGAAATACTGGATACTTTAAACCCTTCAGGCGCCTAAAGTCCTTGAAAGAAAAGTGAGTGAAATACAGGATAGTCTCACGTCTTAAAGGAACAGTGTGTAACATTTTGGGGATCTATTAGCAGAAATGGAATATAATATTTATAACTGTTTTCATTAGTGTATAATCACCTGAAACTAAGAATCGTTGTGTTCTCGTTATTTTAGAATGAGCCCTTCATATCTACATAGGGAGCGGCGAAGCAAAGAGACAAAACTCCAGTGTTTTTTTGACAACAGCCGCTGGCGCCACTTTGGACTCAAAACGCGTATTATATTTATAATATTTTATTGTTCAACACAGGCTATTTCGGTAGAATAGGACAATAGAATAGAAATTATTTTATTTTATTTTTGTAAGGCTCTTTCTAGGTGGATGTTTTACTGGCGTACGGTAGTCACTTTCAGTCCAAAATTGCAGAAGCTTAGCTTTGCTGCTGGATGCTGATGTTGCAATGGAACGAACAATTGACTTTCACTTTTTGGCGATATATGTTATTGGGAACGGGTCCTCTTCACAGAGTTCATTATGTTGCTCCATCCTGTTTCTACAGTAGCCCAGAACGGACAAACCAACACTGGCTCTAGCAAGAGCTTTTGCGTTTTTTCGTTACCTGAAGGCCACCGTAGTTCTCCGACATGCTTGTGAAACAGTGGTAAGTGAGCTGCAGAGTGCAAAACTGTGGTACTGCCAGCTGCTGTCTGACTTCCATTGCTCCTAAAGTAGCGTTATTATGGCAAGGATGGCCTCTGAGGGAGGCGAAACACGTTTTTGCACTTGGCGGCTCACTTTACTGCAATCTGCAACCACACCCACTAGATGCCACCAAATCCCACACACTGTCCCTTTAAGGCCTCTGAATATGCCTTAAGGAATAGTTCACCATTTTGGGAAATATGTTTATATGCTTTCTTGCCAAGAGTAAGTTGATAAGATCGATTCCACTTTCATATCTGTCCGTTAAATATGAAGTTTTATCCACAAGACGGTTAGTTTAGCATACCACAAAGACTGGAAACAGAGGGGAACACCTTTAAGCTTCATTGCTCATGGGCAACCCACAGTGACGACAAGACTCCAGGAAGTTACTGCTTCAGGCCAAGAAATAGTCTGGTATTTAACCCCCTGTGAAACCCCAGGGGTTGTTTTTACACTTTGATTTTTGTACGGATTAAACAAACAAGATATGTGTTAAGCTTTAAGACCTAGCCACACCAGAATTTGAAACGGTGAGCAGATCCTCTGATCAAAGGAATACATTGATGCGACAACAGGATGTCCTGTTAGGATTTATCTGTCGCAATGTTTTCATTCCAGTGTGCCCATCTCTGCAGAGAGATGTGGAATGCCTACTAACAGATATCTGTTCATCATTTAGTGCTTGTTTATAGAGCATCCTGTCCCAGCTCAGCTCAACTATGTTAAGTATTGTGGCTGTATCCTGTCTGCAGAATGTACTCCATCCTCCAAGGCACACTGCATCTCATCTTTACATTCAACAACTGATTGCATGAATACATGTGTCCTGTTCAGGGCAGCTGTGGCTTTAATCACAAGGTTGGTGATTCAACCCCTGGCTCCTTCTGTCTGCATGTCAAAGTGACCTTTAGCGAGACACTGGACCCCAAGTTGCTCCCTGTGCGCTTTACAGCATCCCACTGTTCCTAATGCTTAGGTTGGGTTAAATGCAGAGGTCAAATGTAATGTATGTACCTGCATGTATGTGACAATTGAAATAAAGTTTTGTCTTTTTTAGCGTGCCACAAACTTTAGAGACAACTAAACCTTTTCCTCAGTCCTTCCATGAAATCAGTCTTTCTGTATTTCCAAGTGGTTATTGTAACTTAATCAATACAAGATGACACAGATGACATCTTCCCTCCATGTTTGTCACGCTTCTCTCTTGACGCACGCTAGATCACTCTGACAAGCAGCTGTGTTGGGATGTCTGATATGTTTAGTGAGAAAAGCTAACTAGAGGCACCGTGTGCTGCCACAAAACTCTTTTCTTTCTGCATCATTTTACTGTATTGCAGTACTGTAAAACCTCACTGGGCAGAAAGCTCTGGAAAACAAGGCTGAAATAAGTGAGCTCTAATAGAAGGAGATGGACCATGTCAAATGTTGGGATGACTTATTCCAGTAAAATATTTCACAGCTGCCTGGGAGCATTTAAACAGCTCCAAGAAAGAACAAATAAACATGTAAAGATTTGGAGGAAAAAGGTGTCAAAGAATGTCGAATGAATCAGGTTGTAAACACCTAGGCTCTTGGATGAATTCAGGGTATAAGAGGATGTTGATTTTCACATTACAACGTGCCTGCCTCCAACATTCAACCACTATGTTGTGTTCACAAAGATCTCCTGGATGAACTTCACCTCATTAGCCTTCCAGTCACAACAACAAGACATGTGAGACCACCCTCATCTATCAATAAATACACCATCAAAGCTCACTCTGCCTAAAAGGTCAGGACATCTCACAAACATCACTGGAACCTTTTGTGGGATAGGCAGAGGAATCAAAACACTTATTGGCCTTCATCCAGTGATCTCCCCAGATGTGCTCCCCATGAGCTGCTTCCTGCAGCAGAGGGCAGAGCTCCAAAGTGGGTGGAGGACTCTCAGGGACTCTCTGGCTTTGCAAAATAGACACAAAGGAACTTAAAGGTAGAATGCTTAAGATTTTCATTAAATCAAAACACGTTTTAGATGTTATTTATGGTCTCCTTTTTTCATTAAAAGCCATTCAATAGATTTATATTCTGTAATTATCTCTATATAAAGTATTTTTTTTAATGTTAGTGGCGGAGTCCGCCATTCCTGCTCTGATCAGCGTCTATTTACTCTTCACTTACCCACAGCTTTCATGTGCTTAGCTCCACCTTCGAACCTTCTTTAAAACCATATAGTCTACAATCCAATGGGTGACAATGTAGACACTGTATGTAACATATTATATCACATGTGTAATGGAGTGGACACAAGCTGTCAAGTGACAGCTTGTGTCCACCCTTTGGGTTCCTGAACTCTTAAAGGAATAGTTAATGGCAGAATCCGCCATTCCCGCTCTGATCAGCGTCACTATTTACTCTTCACTCTCCCACAGCCGTATTACAACTGTATTAAGTTACTGCTAATGCAAACATAACATTTCCTGCTGCTGCTACACATGAAAAGCAACTGGGGAAACATGGGGTGGCTTTCATTGTCAAGCAGCCACAGGAAACATTATTTATGTGTCCCAGAGGTTAGCCCTAACTGTGATTGTTCATCAAAAAAATGCGTCTCCAAAACAAGCCAATTTTTTCATCCATGGATTATTTCTAGGTTTTGCATGGCGGTAAGACCAGCCGCAATGAGCTGTGAGATGAAGAGCTGCAGGCTTCTCAGCAAGGTAACCTTACATTGCCCTGCTGCTGCTGCATGGAAAACTACTTGCGCCATGTGCAGCATAAAATCGGATAGTGGTGGGAATTATTTTGGACTGACTGAGTTTGTTTGGCTGCACTGCAAACAAATATACCAGTTGCTCTTCTGATGTATTTCTGTCAAAGGAGCTGCTCAACATGGGTGGAAGAAGTACTCCGAAATTTTGCAATATTACAGTGTAAAAATACTCTGTTACAAGAAAAAGTCCTGCATTGAAAATCTTACTCGAGTAAAAGTACAAAAGTTTTAGAATCAAAATATACTTAAAGTAGCAAAAATAAAATTATGCAGAATGGCCCATTTCAGAATCATACATATTATATTATTCAATTTTAATGATGAATTAATGTGTACATCACATTAATGTTGTAGCTGGAAAAGGTTGGGCTCATTTTAATTACTTTATAATAAAACATCATGATTTATTAGTTATTTGTTTTATTATTAATCTGAATCTTCAAAGTAACTAGTAACTAAAGATGTCAAAAAAAATGTATTGGAGCAAAAAATACAACATTTCTCTCTGGGATGTAGTGGGGTAGAAGTATAAAGTCACAGAAAATGGAAATACTCTAGTAAAGTACAAGTACCTCAAAGCTGTATTGAACTGCACATGGCTTCATCATGGAAACTATGGGTGCTGCCAAATCAACCAGGACTGAAATCTTAAGCATAACATCGTGTGTAACACAAAAAGACTAAAAACACATTACGAGCCTCATATAACCAGACTGATCAATCCTTGGCTTCTAATTTTGTATTTTCTTTGGAGAGTTATATAGGTTTCTCATATTTAAGTTATACAATACTATAGGCAGCAATAACATGAACCATTGGAAGGGATCAAGTGTGATATTTATCTATAAAACACACTGCATAGTTCCTTGTTTTGATTCCCATCTGGAGGACATTTTGGTGACAGGTAATACGGCAAACGGGGACACAGGTTTTTATAATTCACAATCAAAGCTCAGTTTTTACAAGGTCAGTTAGAGAACTGTTGGCTCCCCTGTATTCAAAGGGGAGTGCTGCTCCGCTGTTGCTTTTGGCGTCCCAGTCAGTGGAAACCTACTGTCTGACTGCTGACTGAATATTTGCCCTCTGAGGAGTCAACCCCCCTTCAAGTTCAAAAGGACTATTTCATTCCTTCCTCAGGTTTTGGTTGGCAAGAATCAAAGCCTCTTCGTTCTAATGGGTGGCTGTGTCAGGCGAAGCAATTCATACACATTTGTGTCTGGTTCCCTTTGTGCAGCGTGTTCCTCTCTGAGCCACCACATTAAAGCCAAATTGAGATCAGACACAGCATGATATGATAGTACTGTTTACAGAAATGTCGTAACTCACTGAAAATTGGTTTTATTGAGTTTTTGATGGTTATTCCACAAAAGTATTCACGCTAATAAAAGATTCTACTGCACTTCAATGGAAAGTTGGAGTGTCACATAGAGGCTTGTCCACACTGCCAAAAGTAAAATACATTTTTGGAATAAAACTAAACAAAACGTAAAATCGGAACAGAATTTTGGCTTGTACCAATGGCTGTCCAATAAAAAAAACGTTATTATTAGTGGTCATCAAAAACCCATATTGGTCAACCCCTCTCGTTATCCCATTGTAAATTTGAAACAGTGGGCGACCGGCGGGTCTGAGAAGTGAAGCCAATGCAGAAGTGCCTTAAACTTGCATTCTTTCTAACAGCCAGCAGGGGGCGACTCCTCTGGTTGCAAAAATAAGTCTGATTGTATAGAAGTCTATGAGAAAAATAAACCTACTGATCTCTTGATTTATTACCTCAGTAAACATTGTTAACATGAGTTTATGGTCTCAATCGCTAGTTTGAAGTTTTTCTTCAATACAGCATGATGTTCATTTAGTAAATTATAGTCCCATTTAGAGTCAGATAGACCATAAAGCAGGGTATGTTTTAGGGTGTGGCTACCTTGTGATTGACAGGACGCTACCACGGCGTTGTCCGGTCTGAGAGTTGTCCGAGTTTTCGTCTTAGAACTTTAACCCTTTCACAGTGTGTTTTCAGTTAACGCTCTCCTGTCACTTTTGGTAGCAAAAAAAATAAGATGACGACGGCCAAAAGCCAAGTTGTGATGGCCGAAATGCCAAACTTGAGGCTTCAAAACCATAGTCCACAAACCAATGGGTGACACTGTAGAGACACTGTAACATACTGTATCATGTCACATGTGTGATGGAGCCCATGCTTCAACCAGGTGAAGCTCATGTGACAGCAAGTGTCCACCCTGCTGAAGTGTCATTAAACAAAACTTTGAGTTCCTGCACCCTTAAAGGAATAGTTCACATTTTAGGAAATGCTTTCTTGCCAAGAGCTAGATCAGAAGATTGATACCACTCTTACCACTAAAGCAAAAACTGAAGTATATGTTTTTACACTTTGCTTTTTGTACGGATTAAACAAACACGATAGAATGTGTCAATTAGTGAGCTTCAGAGCTGTCCACACTGTAAATGATGCATGGGCTGACATTGGCACATCAGAGCGTGTATTTATATTCGCCTTCCCTTGCCAGGAGACCATTTCATGACTGTGTTCTCTATCTCTATGCATTGTAATGATTAATGTCATGTCTACAATATGTTTCTCAGGAAATTAGGAAAACTTTCCACATGTGTCTGTATTTCACGGCATGTGATCTCCATCATGTAGCTGTCAGCCCAACAATTCCCATGCTAGTGCTTTCATAGCGGTCCTAAAAGTCCAAATAAAATCCTACTTTTCAATCACTTTGTGATCGCTTTTCAATACAAGGCTAATTCATCTCATCTGCTGCCCGTTGCCCATGCACGGTTCCATTCTATTATGGCGCTGGATCGTTATAAAACGCTGTGCAAGAATTCACCGTAAATTTAGACTGCTCGATTAATGTCATGAAATGAATCGTAAATTGTTTAACGAAGACACAAGAAAAGTGTCTCGCAGTTGTTCTTTAAACTTTTACTCAGTTACGCGGCTCCACAGTAAATCAAAAACGTATGAATAGCCGTAGTGAGTTTTGCTTTCTTTGAACCTCAGGCTGCCGTGTTTTGCCGTGTGACATCACGCTTATATAGATATGAATTTGCCGTGTGATGTGATATTATATGGAAACAGTGTGAAAATATTCATAAACTTAGACAGTTTGAGAAAATCCGACCTTCTATAACAGTATATCAAAGATTTTTAAGAAATTATGCCAGGCATACAGTGATATTAAAGCTTTATCATCCTATCCCACATTGCATTTATTGACAATATGGTTTGACTTTTCTACTAGTGAAGAGCCTCAGTATTCAGTTATAAAAGAGCTTGTCTGCACATTCACATTCACTATTTGATTAAGGAATGTCAAAATAACTATTTAAAGCTGCACTAATCAATATTTTTTTATAATATAAGAATAATATTTTATATATAAGAATACATGAAATGACGATATGTAACCTAATGTGAAAGCTTGAAGTGATGCATCCACAGAGATTTATCACCAAACTCATTACCCCTCAGGTCTATGGAGCATTTTAGCATCTTTCAGCTCGTTGTTTTGGTTTTAAAGAGGACCTATTATGTTTTTGTGCTTTTTCACTTTCCTTTGGTGTGTTATATAGTTTCTTTTGCATGTAAAAGGTCTGCAAATTTACAAAGCCCAAATCCAAGTAAACGCTAATGTTGCTCCGTGTCTACTGAATGTGTATATACACTCACCAGCCACTTTATTAGGCACACCTGTTCAGTTGCTTGTTAACACAAATAGCTAATCAGCCAATCACATGGCAGTAACTCAATGCATGTAGGCATCTAGAGGTGGTGAAGACGACTTGCGGAAGTTCAAACCGAGCATCAGAATGGGGAAGAAAGGGGATTTAAGTGACTTTGAACGTGGCATGGTTGTTGATGCCAGACGGGCTGGTCTGAGTATTTAAAAAACTGCTGATCTACTGGGATTTTCACGCACAACCATCTCTAGGGTTTACAGAGAATGGTCCGAAAAAGAGAAAATATCCAGTGAGCGGCAGT
>CAKAOI010049484.1:0-118784 GCA_916701655.1 Sebastiscus albofasciatus
TATATATCTTGGTTTTAAATACATTTTTTGTCCAGTTGATTGTTAGCACTGCTCTGCTCTTCACTCCAGCGTCTTTATTCAGTCGGATCTCCTTTTAACCCTCTAGAAAAATTTAATCCATACGACATACTAGTCGTATACTAGAAAGGAGCAATTTGCTCTGATTAAACTGAAGCAGTCCAAACAAAAGAAATCCCACTCTGTTGGTTCACACTGTTTGCATGTTCTCTCTTCATAAAGAACAAAAACACGAGTCCTCCTCTCTCTCTAGGAACTGATGTGAAGTGTTTCCTGAATTTCATCTTTCCACATTTCACAAGTTTTTATTTGCCCTTAAGTTTGGAAATATGAATAAATGTAAGCTTTAGGCTTTTTTGTTCATGAACAAGATCCTCCGTCTTTAGTTCACAGCCTAGAAAGCTCAGTGGTGCTGTTGGATAAGTCTCAACTTAATTGATGTCCCTCCTACAGAGATACACATGTGGGCTATGTCTTTTTTTATTATTCCTCCATCTCTTGAATGAGTTCAGTCCAATTTTCCTGTGGATATCATGCTGTAACAATTAATAAGGCTTTAACTTTTAAACTGGCAAATGAAGTAGAATGTGCCGCACTTATCACACAGGCCCCGCTATCCTTTCTGCCAACTATCCGAGACAGGAAGAGAAGGGGAAAGAGAGAATATTTCTCCTTGGATAAAAGAAGGGAGAAAGTGGCGCTGAAACTTTTCCACACCATTTGATGTCTGAAAGCAGTGATGCAGCGATTGATTCATTAAACCAGAGCCGTAATGAGGAAAGAAATCATAATTCAAACTTACATTTTAAACAGGAAATATAATTGGAATTTTATACAGAGAAGTCCCTTTGTACAATTATGATTAAAGGAAAATTAATTGTATGAAAATGTCCTTATAGATATTGAAAATTAGATCTAGCAACGCTCGGGCGACATAGACCTAATTCTAAAAATATTGTGTACAGGATCGATCTTTTTTTTTTTTTTTTCTCCTCTACTTTTTTTTGTATGAAGGTCCAAATCTAGCTGTGTTAATTTTATCTGAAATTAGAGTGAACCATGCAGGCGTGGAAGTTGAAATTAGCCTAAAGATGTTTCATTTACAAAGACAGAAACACTTTGTCAGCCGGCGATTGTTTCCAAGCATTATCTCTGCCTGCTTTTAATTGCTTTGGAAGTGAAATTAACAGAATTAGAAAAATTGCCTCTCCCTTTTTCTACAAGCTTCTTTATTCATGGGTATTGTTGTGTGCTTTGTATAGATTATAGACTCCTTTTGTTCCAGTATTGTAAATATATACGCCCCCAGTCACGGCTTTAGCTCCGAAACAATCCCTCCGTTCGTTCGACACAACCTAATGAAAATTAATTTACAACCTGTCTGGATTGGGGGGGAGAAAGGCGGGAAAAAAAAAATCCTGGTTTGCACTCCGTATTCATTTCACTCTGATTTAGTTGTACAAAAAAAATGTGCCCACCTTCCTCGACTTTCAAATACATCGTCATGTATGAGAGTTGTTTTCTCCCTCGGCAGTGATTAACCATTTCTGCTTCACTTTACCTAATCCTCTTAAATGAAATGGTTACCCTGAATTAATAATTCTATCGTGGTATCCTCTCGGGAATGGAGAATGAAGCATGTCATCCTATGCACATGAACATAATAGAAACGGCCTTTTATAATCAGCTAGCCTTGACACACTAATAACTGTAACTCAGTCAATACATTTGACAGTCAAGGTTTAGAGCTCTTAATGTGCCATTAAAGCAGCCTGGTGTGTTCATCTTATAGAAGGAGTATTATTAATGAAGCAATTTCAAAAAAGTCACATTAAATCCATATTAACCGACTCCATTTTTTTTTTGGATGTAATCTTCAAACAGGCTAAAATAGATCAAAAGTACTGTATAATTACTATGGTCAGCAGGGATTATGAAACTGTAATTGATACAGATCAGCCCTGCACTAATCACTCTTTTAGCTACAATTTTAGGTATACTGTAATTTGGCTTTAAGGTCCCCCTTGGCTTCGTGCTATTAATCTTCTGGATTAGACCGTTCAGCTTGTCCAATTCTTGAAACCGTTTTTTGAATGAGTCCAGTTAAAAAAAAAAAAGAAATGGATCAGTGTGTTTAGGGTATTTTTCCTCCCTTCAGCAGTACATACAACCATAAGTAGCTTGTTTAACAATCTCACTTCCTTTTATTTTTCACCTTTCCTGCACCAGTCTGTTTAGACTCCAGGCCCATGGGAAGACTATTAAAACTCAAATCCTTCTCCGTCTGCAGACATGAAGTGTAATAATATTCTGTGTTTGTGTCCACACACACAGATCTGTACTTTATGGAGCTCTATTTTTATTTTATTCTTGTGCATTTTGTGTTGAGACCACCATGTCCACCAGACCACCTAACCTGCATGTCTTTGAACTGTGGGAGGAAACCGGAGAACCCGGAGAAAACCCACGCTGACACGGGGAGAACATGCAAACTCCACACAGAAGGGCCCCAATCCAGGTTTGATCCTGTGACTTTTGCTGTGAGGTGACAGTGCTAACCACTGCACCACCGTGCATCCCCCCAACCTGATGCAATTGGTATATTTAAATAAAAAAGTGCAATTTGGATCTAATCTGCTATTCTCTACTTCAATAAAGATTAATATAACTGCTTGAAATGTGTCTTTGTCCATTATTTTTTTGAAATTCCGTCAGAATCTTGTTCTTCAGATGTTACAGGCATCTCTAAGACCCAACAGGGAGCTGAAAACAGTGGATTTGACTGATGCAAGTGCAGATTTGGTTGTTAATTTCCCCTCCTCTTCCTCTCGCAGGTTCCCTCGGGGATCTCGGCGGCGACGAGGAAAACACACCGGACAACCTCAGCCTATCGGGAGAGGAGGGAGGAGCCTCGGACCCGGATGATTCAGGGGAAGGGGACAGCTCCAGCCCCCCGCCATACACATCGCTGTACAACGAAGGTAAGAAGAGGAACAGAACTTATTAGCAAGAGTCAATCAAAAAGAAGCTGTACCTGTACGGCTCTCTACATTTTACTGTGAACTTATACTGGATATTCTACAGACTTTTTACTGTGAACAGTTTTCTCTGGAACTACTTTCTATCAAGGAAATTGTACAGATGATAACAGTTGACAGTGTGTGTGTGTGTGTGTGTGTGTGAGTGTGTGAGTGTGTGTGTGGGGGCGGGGTGTGGGGGGGGTAAATTGGCTGACATTTTGACCAAATAACTTGCAGGTATCTACTGTATGCTCACACTCACTGTATCATCATGGAAACATCAAAATGTTTCACCACCCTTTTATTTTTGTTTTTATGCATCCGCTCTGGAGGCATTATGTTTTCAGGTTGTCCGTTTTTTTTAACCAATAACCGACCCTCGTTAACCGATTACTAACCGTTAACCGACAAGATTAGTGCGTCGTCGTGGACACATGACGCCACTTTCCCAGTAAGTCTCCACCACATCATTTAGTTTATCTGCAAGGTGGTCAGCTGTGTGTCTGTCCGCCGTAACGATAGCGAGTGTTCGTCAGACCATGTGTGTGTGGCGGCGGTCGGTGTGGGGTTGTCGGTGTCACTGCGAACGTAGCTGTAACAGTGTGTATTTGTCAGTAAATAAATGCTAAAACTCCTCAAGACCGGAGCCAACTTGCTGTATCTGTAACACCAGCTCAGACTCTCTTAAGGTGGGCTGTTAAGGTGGACCACATTTTCTCCTTAAAGTAACGAGCCACACCTCTGAGTTTTGCTCAGCTTCTTAATTCATATTTAATATTTATTTTAACTGTTTAACCGATAGCATTAATCCGTTAAAATTGTTAATGTCGGTTGAACTGTTAATCATTAACATCACTAGTCCCTGGTGAACGTGATATCTCAGGAACGCCGGGAGGGAATTTCTTCAAATTTGGCTCAAACATCCACTTGGACTCAAGGATGAACTGATTAGAATTTGGTGGTCAAAGGTCACTATGACCTCACAAAACACAGTTTTTGGCCATAACTCAAGAATTCATATGCTAATTATGACAATTTCACACCAATGTCTAAAAGGATAAAATGATGAAGTGATGACATTTTGGACAAAGATGGATTTAAACTGCAACTCGACTGGTTGGCCGAAGCATACAACCACAAGGTGGTAATTCTAGTTATTACTATACTATACTATCACGATAGCCATGAACTGACAACATGCACCTCTTCTAGTCAAATAATCCAGATGTCTAGTTTACTGGCAGTTATTAGTTATTATCTTTCTTTCATCATCTGGCCTGTTATCTGTCAGGAGACAGTTAACGTCACCCGGGGACACCTACAAAAGACTGAAGAACCATTATGAGGTTGCAGCTTTCCACATGTATCACTCTTTTATCTCTATTGTGTCTATAAAACGAAAAAAAAAAAAAATTCTCTGGGTTCAATCTTGGCTTCAGTAAACCTGCCCCCTCATGCACCTCTTATCCCGAGCCTCCCCCTTGTACCGTGTGATAGCAGAGTTTTCAGTCATATTCTTTTGACTTATTCAAGATTTCACTAGCTGTGTTTTTTTAATCTCAAAAATTCCTGCTCTTGTGAAATTTTGGGGCTGGAAGTGATAAGCGTCTGTTGGTTGGCTTGGTTTGATAAACCCATGGAAATTCTGTCAGGTGCTAATCGAGACGAGATTAGAGATTAGCTATAGGTGTGTGTGTGTGTGTGTGTGTGTGTGTGTGTTTGAGGTGAGGAGTGGGTTATGTGTGTATTAGATAGAAGAAGATGAGAGAACTCGGGCAGACTGCACATGTGAGCAAGTTTGTCTGTCGATAGCAAACTGACTTGGCGTCTTTGTTTCTTTATTTGTGTGTGTGTGTGTGTGTGTGTGTGTGTGTGTATTAGCCATTTGCCACCCCCCTTTCTCCCAACACACACACATACATAACCCTCCCCATCACACTGTTGATTTACTCCTCTCTCACTCTCATTCTCTCTCTCTTCTCTGGGGTTCCTCGGTTGCCCAGCGCTGCCATTATCAGTTCTCTGTAAATCAGCCATGTTTGACGAACCTGCTCTTTCAACCTGGGATCAATACCAGGTCTTTATCTGGCCAGAGCTGGCTAATAAAGGCAAGGCCTCTTATCCACCATCTGGAAGAGAGAGAGAGAGAGAGAGAGAGAGACACACACACACACACACACACACACACACACACACACACACACTCACTCACACTAGCGATAACCACCCTGATAACTTTAGCAAAAAAAACCCACATTCTACCAGTAACAGGACCAAGCACTCTGTTCTCTCCATAACACCCACCTCCTCAACCTGTCAGAGAGAGACAGTATATTAGTGCTGATACAGTGAATCAACACGCACATGCACATGCACATACGCACAACTTTTATTGAGGGAGCATCTGCACAGTTCGTCTCTCTCTGTTGTGGTGTTTTCTCCTCCTCTCTTCTCAGAATTGCTCTACAGTTGCAGCAACCCGCCGAAACAAGTGTAAGTCTTTTTTTTTTAAAACAAGGCAATCAGATATATACATCACAGGAAACCTGATAAAATCCATTTCTGGCCCGATTAGTCAGTACGTTACCTCCTTTTGACCTCTAATTGTCGTTTGAACCAATCAGAATGCTTTTTGTGAACCGGCAGTCTTTTTTTTTTCTTCAGTTTTTCATCAGAATCTGAGCAGTGGTGATAGAGGAAGTGTGTGTGTGATGCATAAACGGACAAACTTCAGGGGTTATGATCTCTTCTAGTATCATCGTGATGGACAGTTATGGACTCTACACATGCAGTAGTGCTGCAAAGATTAGTGGTTAGTTGATTCCTCGATTAGGTATCAACAGAAAATGTTGATAATGGAACAACTGTTTAAAGGTCCCATATCCTGCTCATTTTCAGGTTCATACTTGTATCCTGTGTTTCTACTAGAACATGTTTACATGCTTCAATGTTAAAAAAACACTTTTTTTCCTCATACTGTCTGTCTGAATATGCCTGTATTTACCCTCTATCTGAAACTCTCCCTTTTTAGCGCATTTCAATGGAATTAGGTTGCTAGGCACTTCCTGTCAACTGATGTCATTCACAATACACTACAACTGGAAATAAACTGGGACACATTTAGAATGTTTAAGTTTAAAACTATATATATATATATATATATACATATATATATGTATATATGTATGTATATATATATATACATATATATGTATATATACATATATATGTATATATATATATATATACTGTATATATAGTATATTTGTGACATCACAGAGCGTTTTGAAACTTTCACAGTAAAAAGTAGGGCTGTTAAAGTTAACGCGATAATAATGCAAATTTGTTTTAATGCCACTAACGCATTAACACAATTTGCAATTTTTAGGTTGTAGCTGCTCAGTTAAAGCTAGAGTGAAGATACTGGTATCATAGTAAACTAGTAAACCTAATGAAGCAGCATATTTGCCCACTCCCATGTTGATAAGAGTATTAAATACCTGACAAATCTCCCTTTAAAATAAAAAATGTGCAATTAATTTGCGATTAATCGTGATTAAATATTTGAATCAATTGACATCCCTACTAAAAAAGACATCTCACTTTTTACAATACGGGACCTTTAAATTATTTATCAAGGAAAAATATGAATTATTTGCTCACTTCAGCTTCTCCAATCTGAGAATGTGCTACTTTCTCCATTTCATGTCATTGTAATTTGAACAGATTTGTGACTGTTAGTTGGACAAAATGAGCATTTGGAGGATGTCATCTTTGGCTCTGGGGAATTGTGTATTTTTCAGTATTTTTGGGCCGTTTTTATACCTTTATAACAGACAGTAGAGACATGACAGTAAATGAGGGAGAGAGAGATACAACAAAGGTCCCTGGACTGATAAGAACCAGGGATGTTGCAGTTCATGGTCGGCGCCTTAACGCCTTACGGCCGAAATACATGGCGCACGGACGCGGCACCACATCTGCCACGGCATGCCCGCAGCAGAGCATGTCCATTATAATCAACTGAAGTGGCTCATCTCTATTTTTACATGACTGATCTTTTTTTTTCCTCCAGGTTTAAAACTACATAGAACTGTGTAAAAAAAAGGAGCACATCTGTTTAAAAATGATTAAAATGAATACCCCGCTGTTCCAGAGGCAATGTGACGCAGCAGATCAACCTTGTGGGTGTTTTTACATTTCACATTAAAATAAATCAAACAAATGAATCAATGTGTATCCATGATCCTGTAGTTAAAACGATCCAGTGAATGAATTCAGCACCAGTTAATGTAGCCTACCTCTCCGAGCCCTGCATGACCAACTGCATTATGATTGGCAAAACTCAATATGCACACACTGAAGCTGGCACGCAACCACACGCTACAAAGACTGAGTCCGTCCCGCCTACGTGATGCGACGCTTCCCTACCTCATGTATTTAGCTACTTGGGCACTCTAGAGATGGCTGTTTTTCACAGACATAACAATTAATCATGTTCACCTTGGTCTCTAGGCATTTTTCATTATTTTCTGACTTTTTATAGAGGATAACATAAATTGATCCATAAAAAAATAATCAACAGATTTCCGTAGTATGCAGGGGTGAGGAAATTCTGGGTTTCTACCATAGACTGTATAAAATATGGAAAATAGTCTCCATGATGTCACCCATAGGTGTCTGAAGAGCGGCTGTGAAGCTCAAAGTGGGCGGCTATGGCCGTCGCCCTCTTGGCAGTGATAACACAGCCTAACTCCCGGCTAATCAAAAAATGGGCAAAGAGGTGGCTCTTCAGGGGTGGAGCTGAGGCTGACGCAACAAAGCGACCTGAGACAGCACCCACCTGTCACTCAAAGCGGCCACGCCCTCAATTATGCCTAACTTTAAGCCTTCATATACTTTAAATAGGTGAGTTATATATGTATAAAAACAAAAAAGTACAGTTGTCAGAGACCAAAACCTTTTTTTTTTTTTATCAGGCTGTAAACATGTTTATTTAATAAATATAAATTATATAAGTTGGGAATTTTAACATGGGGGTCTACGGGGATTGACTTGCTTTTGAAGCCAGCCTCAAGTGCAGGTTTTGGCACTTATGTGTTGGCTTCATTTCTCAGCACTGGAGGTTGCTGCTTGGGCCCTACCAAACAAGTTGGGGAGGTAACATAATTGTAATAATTCAGTTATTTATTTATTTATTTATTGGTGCATTGATAAATGATGCAGTATATGTGCCAAAAGTTTTGCTGTTGAAGCTTTAATGACCATTGTGAGGAACGCTCCGCATCGCTTCTCACAGTGATACACACTTCTCACTGATACATATCCTACACTAACCCATTTGACAACTTCTGAACACATTTGTGGAACACTACTAATTGCATTGAACATACATTAGCATACATTTGCCATATAATGTCATCTATCAGAAACAGAAAAAAAACAATATTCATTTTGGCAAGACACAGGAACCAGGAAGTTGGCTCAGGTCTTGAGGAGTTGTAGCATTTATTCACTGACAAATTAACTGTACACACACTGCTACAGCTACATTCACAGCTATAACGCCACAGACAATGCCACACACATGGCCTGTCGGACACTCGCTAACGTTACGCCGGGTTGACAAGAGAACACCGTCGTCACACACACACATGCTCTGTCTCTCTAAAGTTACGCCATGCTCACTGAGCAACAGCTGACAACCTCGCAGCTAAAATAAATGGTGTGGTTACTAGTTGCTGCTACAGTAACCCGGTTGGGTGAACTGGGTTGTCTGTTTTCCACATTCACAGCTGGTGATAAATGATGGATTTAACCTGTTTCGTGCATCGGCTTTTCGTTGCAGCTGGGCGGCTTGCTAGCACTAAAAATAACACCGCTGCAAGCAACGAACTAATCTTGTCGGTTAACAGTTAATAATCGGTTAACGAGGGTCGGTTATTGGTTAAGAAAATTTCAAAATTAGCATCCCTAGTCACTACATTGATTGTGTATTGGGCTGTGAGGTTTGCCAGCAGTACTGTGGCTTAAAGGATGCAGCGTAGACACTGACAGGCGACTGCAGTTGCTACTGACATGCTGCTTTCTCCTGCCGCTGTGAACAAGGTGGAGGACTTGAGGGTCCATACCTTTGGTTTTGTCCAATTCCTTTTTTGCTTCATCTTTGCCACCAAATTGACTGAGTTGGAGATATGTTGAACCTCAAATGTGAGGGAACAGATATGTAAAGAAAAGATGAAAAGACAAAAGGGCAGCATCAAAACCAGAAAGAAGAGAGACAGAAATGTATAGAGGGTTGTAGAAGTTGTAGAAGAAGGCGAGATTGTTGGGTGACTTTGCCCTGCGGGTGTGACAGGGGAAGTTCAGCTTATCAGATTGATGGAGACTGTCTCGCTATGGAGGGGGTGTGGGGGAGGTGGGACACAGAGAGAGAGAGAGGGAGGAGGGGGTTTGGCAGAAAAGTGTCTGTCGACTCCTCCTGATACCTGCCTCCATGTCTGAGATGATATGGGAGATAATATTGATAATATTAAACGCAATAACTGTGTCTCCAGCTCCCCTCCCTCGCTTCAGCCCCTGCAGGATAAAATCAATGTGTCATTCAATGTGATTTATAGCTGAAAATAATGGCACTGTTTAGGCAGAGGGGGTGTGCATGTGTGTCTGCTTGCTTTAGTGTGTACAGTATGTCGCCGTGTGTATGAGTGTTTGCATGTGGATGAGGTTGAAAGGTGGCCGTGACGTGAAGATGGATGGTGTGTGTGTGTGTGTGTGTATGTGTGCATCTGCTTCTCTTTGTGTGTGCGCGTGTGTGTTGATTTATTTGACGATGCAGATCCAATCTCTCAACTGTTACATTAATAACGACGGAGTGTGAGGGCGTCACGTGGTCGTGGGGCGTTTATGGCTGGTATCGATCGGGTGCTATCGCTGTTTATCGGAGTGGGAATGCAAGGGTAAACACGGCCTTTGTGCAGACAGCTGAGGTGTTATCGGGGTGAAGGCTGAAGACGGGGTGGGATTTGGGGAAGGGGAGAGAGAGAGAGAGCGCACAAAACAGGACGAGAGAGGACAGCTGGGAAGGAGGAAGTGAAGAGAAGGGCAAAAGTTAGGAGGAGGAGGAGGAGGACAGTGATTTAGACAAAGGACAGAAGAAAGTGGATTAACTGCTTTTTGAAGAAAGACGGTTAAAATGATGTCTGTCTTTCACCAAACCTGGGTTTTCACAGCAGATATGTTATTGTCATGTTTTCTCCAGCAGTTTATGAGGTGTTTTTTTTACATATCATCACTTTTAATATTGTTTAGTAGGGGTGGGAAAAAAAATGGATTCACCTATGTATCAGGGTTTGCTTTTTTTAATGATTTTGAAATTGATTTTTTAATGCCAGAATCGATATATTTGCTTCATTTGAGCCTATGTGAAGGTAGAAGGAAGTTACTGCTTTTATTGTCTGAGTAATGTGACATCACATCCGTTCCGTATCCGTCAACCAAAACAAACCGCAGCGAGCCGAAACGAGAAAGTAGAAAACGTTGGAGGGTCCGCGTGGATATGATGAAAAGCTCCAATACTAAATCCATTATGGCAATTAAGATCTCTCCATGATTGCTTAGCCTGGTTGGAGACGCATACTGTAACAGCAGCCCAGTGGCCAGGAAAAAAATGTTGGCATTGGACGTTTCTGCAAACCAGAAATGTGTTGAATGGTAACATTTTTGCATTCAGTCAGAGCAGGTGACATATTTCAGCCTGTTAATCGCTAGGGTGCTGGAAGGTGTGGTTCGCCTAGACAGACACACCCCAAATAAATAATATTGAGAATAGCTTCACAACTACCAGGTCTATATGCATGATCTTGGTCTCTATGGATAGGTAAGACCTCAGAGAATCCATCCGCAGTGTCAGTATTGTGACTGTTACTATGCCTGAGTAAATTGTGATAAGCCAAAGGAAAAATGTACATTTCTATCCTGGCCTAAAATGTTTGCTAGATTAGATTATAGCAATAATTGCCATGCACAGAGATGCCACTGAATTCATTCAGCAACTCCTTGATTACAACTGTGCCAAAGCAGATATAAATAACGCAAAGATAGATTCTACTAAGGTTTTAGTCAGGATAGGAGCAGGTGGACTCTCCATTTGGCCTCTTGGATACCCAAAGTGTGCCAAATGGGTTTTCTACCTCTTGAAAGGGAATCTCGCTCTAAAATACTACTGATATCCACTACAGGAGGCTATGTGCACACAATGGAGCCTTTGGCCATGACATTTACCCTGTGCAACATCACATTCTACCATTGTACACAGTAGAAAATCAATAAAAAGAACAACTACATTTTATAATTTTGACTCCAAATGGCTGTAGTTTTATTATAATAAAGAAATATGATCAAGTAAAACTTAGATAATAACAAATAAGATCAATAACAATGTAAATAAGATAACACAAAAAGAATCCAAAGTCAAGTATGTACATTTAATATAAAAATGGTCACAAATATTATAAAGTAAAAATACAATTTCTCGTGCGTCGTTTTTGTAACTAAATTATCAAAATCATTGCCAAACAAACACTGTTTGGACAAAATCCACTTGGAGTGTTGTTTTAGTAGTGTTATGACCTCGTCTTTTAGAAACTATTCAGAAAAAAAGACCACCACAGCATTTTATGAAGTTTTTAAAGGCAGTGTTTTAACACACAGCTCAGCTGTGGTACCGGGTCCGTCGGGTAAAAGAGGTTAAAGATCTGTGTCACTTTATTTTGCTGAGAAAATTATTAGAGAGATTAATAGTGAAATGTTTGTGATCCGTTTCCATGCATTCAGCTTTTGAGTCACCCTAACCTTTGGCCTGATGATGATGATGCAAGACCAGAGAACAAGAAGAGAGAGATCTCAAGCTCAGATAGCCTGAGGAGCTGTGATGTAACTATTAATCTAATCTAACTAATCATGAGTCCTGCTAATAGGGAGGGACCGAGCAGTGTGATGAACCAGCTGATAACAGCTGCACAGGCAAAGTTCAGGGTTCACATATGTGCATGCTGGATAAACACATCACACACACACACACACACACAGTTCCAGCCACATGCAGAAGCACAGACGGATCTCTTTGATCAGCGAGCAGGAGGCTCTGTAATCAGCTTGATCAATAGCAGGGATATCAATGGTGATTAGAGGAACAGAGGCAGCCTCAGTCTCTTCTGAAGGTGACAGGCCGAGGGGAGGAGATTGAAAAGATAGAGGAGAGAAGAGAGAGACGAAGGAAGAGATGAGACCCACCTACAGGGAAGAGAAAGAGAGGGAAGGATGGTGGGCATTGATGGAGAGAGAATGAAAAATTGTGTGGAAGACGGATGGAAAGAGACGAAACTAAAGGTAGAGAGTGAAGACATTGACTTTGATGAGTCTTTGATTCTCTGAGTTGCGATGGGAACCAAAGGGTCCATCTCTGCGTGGCGAGGTGTTGTGTTACACAGCTCATTTCACTTCCACCTTTGATCAACAGACAGGAACAGCCACTGCCCAGACGCACACACACACACACACACACACACACACACACACACACACAGGTTTCAATCAATGTGTGTTTTCGAAGGCTGATACTGGAGTTTGGGATAGAAGGAGTTGTGTTTGAGTATGTTTAAAGCCCCCCTCCAATGTATTTTGGCTTTTCTATGATATTTCATAGTCATTTGAGTCATTTCCTGACTAAGTTGATTAGCCACACTGTTTGTGTGATGTGATAATATGATGTCTGACTATAGTAGAGGCTGCAGGTCAAAGGTCATCCTCCAAGCTGCAGGTTCACTCATGATCGTTTGAGTCTGAGCAGCAAACTGATAAATCTGTTTATCTGTCTGTCAGTTTGTCTTTCTAGTTAGTGAACTAGTTAACTAATTAGCTGTAGTTAGCTAGCCCAACTCATTGCATTAGCTAACTGAGGGGTTTCCCTTTATTTTTTAGTTTCCTCCACCTTAATTTAGTGTGTTTATTTTCACCATGCCATTTGTGTGTACGGTGAACGGGTGACATCAACATAGTGAATTACACAAAATCCTATTGGCAGAATTAACACAACACTCTGATTGTCTCTCTCTCACTCGCTCTCTTCTTTACCGTCTCCTCCTGCTGGAGATAAATTAACGAAAAGCAGCCGATACCGGAGGTTTGCAGTCCTAACAGGTCCAAACCTCTGGTGCTGGTGGATGGTGCTCCTCCAAAACGTCCAGAAGCTGAATTTCAAACGCTAGACCTCGGTAACATGTCTATCCGTCCTCCAGTGCTCTGTGGCCGGCGTGCGGCGGTGCGGCTCCTCAGTGCAGCAGCAGCCAGACGACCGCCTCGCCAGGAGGAGATGGTGAAGAAGAGAACGAGTGAGAGAGAGTTGTTGTGTAGCCATAGTAATGAATTACATCTGACTATTAACCACACCCTCATTCTCTGTTTGAGAAAGTACGTTAACCAAAAAACAGGAAGTAAAACTGTCTGGAGGGGTGCTTCAAATGTGACTGTGTTGTGTATCCAGGGCCCGGGACGCAGGACTCTGGAGGAGGCCCCGATGATGAAGACGAGGACGGGGAGGAGCCAGGTCCGACACACAGTGGCGGGGAGGAGGAAGAGGAAGGGGAGGAAGAAGAGGAGGTGTTACAATGGAGGGGTCCAGGTCAGTACGCCAGTAAAACTGTCGTTTAGTATTTCCAACTACAAATGTAATGCCGTTTTGAAGCCTAGAGTTAGGCATTTTGACAGCCATCTTGTTTTTTTTTTGCAACCATCCTAAATGGGACCATAATTTACTAAATGAACATTGTGCTGTATTGAAGAAGACTCAAGTGAGAAGTAGACTCATTTTCTCATAGACTTCTATACAATCAGACTTGTCACTTCCCTTTAAAGTTAGTTTAAAGGATGTATTGACCAGCTGGACTCGTTTTTTTTTTTATTGTGATGTTGTTTTGTTTGTTTGATTCCAGTTATCATTAATGTACAACAGATTGAGCTCTGTTTAGGCAGCAGCATCCACATCGCTTCCACTAAACAATTCCCTTGCGTTGCCAGTGTTACGTCTACACCTACTGTACCATGCTGTTCCCACTGTGACAGGTAATACAAAGAAAACAGTGCAAAGGTGTTTGGCTGTGCAGTTGCTAACTTTGGTTCAACACTGTAGTGTTGTTAGACTGCACCTGACTTGTGGGGTTTCCATTTTTTCGGTCAACTCTTTCACTCAAGGCTTATTCAGGTCCCTATTTTATTTGAAGTAGCTAAATATGTTGACGGATGGTTTGTTTAAATATCACAACACAAATGTAAAATGAACGTGAATCTGTGAAAATCTGCCTTTTTTGGAGTTGAAAAAGCTCCACAATCGCCCGCGTAGTGGCGAGGGGGAAAGAGCTGCCTCTGACGGGGCAAAGAGATACCTGCTGAGACAACATGATCCTTTTTAACATTACTCTAATATCTGGAGGGAGATCAGTCCACTGTTTGATTGCTGTAACTGAAAAAGCAGTTTGAGTAAATTTTATTTTATATTTCCCGTCTCCCCCTCGTTGATGATCCTGTTTGCTATACTTCACTGTGATAAATTGTATGAGGGGTGGTGGAGCTAAATCAGTCAGTATCTTGTAAAGTAAGCACACATTGGTCATAGACAAAAAAAGTTATATTTTTTGATAATATTGCAATAGTGGTACAAGTTTTTTTTTTTTTTCATCCAGTGCTTTAAGAGCTGGTTTAAAGGCTAAAGCCTGGTCTAGCTCTACTGCAAAATACATCACTTTGTCTGTTTCATACTGCATACTATTGAGGAACGCAGTATGTACTGTATACTGTGTACTGTATACTGCGTTCATCAGTAGTATGTAGTAGGTGGTTTCGCATACAGCCTATATCAAGGTTAAGAAACTAAAACACTCCAGTCGCTACCACCCCAACCTCCACATCCTTACTTTCATGTAACTAAAGAGCGCTGAACGCTGGCATTAAATGTACACAGTATAGTGTGCTGCAGAATAGCCCAAAATGGCCGTATTCCTGTGGATGCTGGGATACTCCAGCCAACACACTATCATAATATGTTCTCAAGTGGGTCTAACCAGCCCTACATGGTTGTGTTAGTGTGTCTGTGTGTTCATGTGTGTGTGCCCCGGAGATGCTCTTCTGTGTTGCCTCTTTCACTGTCCGTTGTGTTGTCCTACTGTTCCCCTGTAGGAGATGTGGATGTGACAGGCCGGGGGAAAATTTATTCAAGTCGTAACAAAAACACACACACACACACACACACACACACACACACAGCTAAGAGGAGATAACAAGTAAATCGCCATAATTTTATTATTTATTTCCTCTCTTATCGAGGTTTGTTTGGTTATTTATTTCTCTCTGTCTGTTGTCTTCAATGAGTTAAACAATGCAAGAAGATTACCGCACTATCTCGCATTATTTCCTTTTCAAGCTGCGCACGTTTTATGTACGTCTGTGCATGTGTGTATGTTTATGTGTGTGTGTTTGTGTGTGTGTACGTGTATTTTAATTCCTATGGTGGGGAAGAGAGGATGTGTTCATTATCGTCCTGTCCCAGCCTTGTCCCTTTAACAGTAATTGGAGCGATATTAATTGCTGCGCAGTGGCTGGTTGATGGTAGCACCATGATGCTGCACTGATAGGGCCGTTCCTTTTTGTTTTTTTTCCCTCTTCCTCTCCTCCTCACAAACTAACTGCTGGGTGAGCGAGGCGGAGGGATGGAGGAGAAGGGAGGGAGGAGGGGGGGGAGAGAGAGTAAGGGAGAGAGATAGCCCCTCTATCAGCTCCGGAGCAGGCGCTGTCTTTATCAGGAGCACGATTGGCAAAAAGGAAACTTTGACCGGTCTGAATTTTTCTCTTATCGTCAAGCCCCCCCTCTTCTACCTCCCCTTCCTCCCTTCCTCCCCTCCTCCCTCCATCCATCCACCTTCTCCTCCTCTGGTCTCTCCATCACCACTAACAACCTCACTAACAGCCCTCCCTCCTCTCCACCCTCCACCCCCTAACAGCATACATCTCTCCCTCTTTTTCTCTTTTTATTGTTTCCTCTTCTTCTTTGTCCTGCATGTCACAGTGGGACTGGAGTCACTGGCTAATGTGTTCTTGTTCATACAAAATGTTCACCGTGTATCAGGCATTTCCCATAAACAGATGAGAGGAGGAGTGTGTATTAGCTGGTATGGAAATAAACAGGGTTTTATCTCCTCTGGGAGTGTTGGCATTCCACTCGTTTCTGTCTGTTGTTGCCTTTTAGACACTTCTGCTCCTGGGACCACAAGTTTCTAGCTTTTAATCTCATGGGGTTTGGTTGCTTTAAGGCCAGCGCCAGTGGTCCAGTAGTGTCATTATAACCATAATGCATAACACCTTGTTTTTGTTACATACTGTTTGTAGTATTCTATTTCTTCTCAATTAATATTTTCCCTTGTTGGGTGTGTTTTTTGTTTTTCTCCTTTTCTTTATTTTTTGTGAACATTCGGAAGTGTAATGTGTGTTTTTTTATTTTTTTTTTATCAAATCTACAACCTACATGCTTGCCTCACTGAAACTTTGTTTTAAGTGTTACAGTAAAGAGCAAAACTTAGCAACATCAGTCTTAAGCTGATATGTCAGTCACCACTTATATGTAGTTAATAACAGTATAACCACTTGGTTAATACGGGTGGAGAAATACATCGATTCACCTATGTATCACGATTTTTTTAATGCCAGAATCAATATTCTTGCTTCATTTGAGTCCATGCAGAGGTAGAAGGAAGTTACAGCTTTTCCGTTCCGTATCCGTCAAACAAAACAAACCTCAGCGAGTCGAAACGAAAAAGTACAAAACGTCGGAGGGTCAGCATGGATACGACCTGCACCCTCACATGTTGAATCCAGCGTGGTAAACACTACACATCCAGTAAAGTATGGAAACATTTTGGGTTTCACACATTGCAGGTAAAGCAGAGCTAGACATCACGGCTAAAGCTGCATGCTAACTCTGACATGGACAGGAAACGTTATCGTATCGCGGTATTCGTGCGGTCGAGCCGGCCGTCGCTCTCATCTCCGTGGTCAAATGGGCCGACGCTACAACTGTAGAGCACCCATATACTGACATTCATGTTAAATGCATTCAAACGGCCCCGATGGAGCTGACCATGGATGTTTAAAGAGTGCGGAGCTGGCGGGAGAGCTAGAGACCACCTTGGAGAAGTTAGAGGAAGTATACACGTGGGACTACGTTCTGGTTTTCAAAATATGGTGTTAACAAAGGGAAGTATAAAACATTACATGTCCCTTATAAATTCAAAATAAAATACCACTAATTTGTGAGGGAAATGTTTTTATTCTTTGATTTTTGGGTTGCTGGAAAAAAATCTAATAAATCATTCCTGACAATGACTGATATATTTGACTTCAGGACATCTCTGACTACATACATGCTGAAAATCAAACATTTTTACTGTATTAATTTAGATATTTTCCAAAATAAAAGTCCCTAGAAGTGTATGGTTCAACTTTTTCCCATGGTCTAGTGTTAAATAAGTTAACAAAAATAGCAATAAATCGCAATACATATCGAATCAGCACCCAAGTATCTTGATAATATATAATATATAATAATCCCAATCTGAGGGTTTTCTACTTTTCTGTGTTTTAAATCATTGAAAATCTGAGTGTGAGTTGTCAGTCAGACAACATGAGCAATAAGTCACCCTAGGTTTAGAAACTGATTGGTATTTAGACTAATACATTACTGATAGTAATTGATTAACCCAATAAATAGCAACATAATCAATTATAAAATTACATTTATTTGCACCCCTAAATAACAGTAGGTCAATAAGTTTTGATAGATGATAATTGTAGAAATTAGAGCAGCAACTAATATTTTCATCCCTGATGAATCTGCAGAATATTTTCTTAAATTAACTGATTAATCATTTTGTCTACCAGTTGTTGGAAAATAATGCAAAATGCTCATTATAATTTCTTAAAGCCCGACGTGATTATTCAAATAGGTCATTTTATCTGACCAGTAGTCCAGAACGTACTTCCATGTGTGACATTGAAAAGCATCCAATCCTCACATGATTGACTAATAAATCAATAAATTATTAGTTTCAGGTCCACAGGAAATAAATTGTTCTTAGGCACTCAATGAGAAAAGTCTTTTATTATATTTATGTAATGGTGTAAAACTCGTTTCTCTTTACTTTTCTGTGACAACACAATACAATGCAATGGTCAGCAAATGGATTTAGGATGGTGGAGGACTCTATGTGCTGCCAAGCTTCTCTTAGCCTGTTCATTTAAACATGTGTTCCAATCATTCATTACATTCATTTTTCACATTTCAGTCTCACTTCTGTTTCTCTTTCTCATTCCTCTCTCTTCATGTATTCTTTCCGATCCCTTCCTTCACTGAGTCATGATATCTCTTTTCGTCTTTACCTCTATTCGTTAGGGGTGTAAGAAAATATCGAAAAAATCAAATATCGCAATGTTGTGTTTTGTGATACTTAATCAGTTCTCCAAAACACTGTATCGTTTTTTAATTAATAGTTTACATGCAATGATTAACTCAGTCAATACTTTATTTCATTGGCAGGGAGATGTGCCCTCTCAGTGTATGTGTCCTCTTATAGTAGAGCTATGATGCTGGATGTTACAGGGACTGTTGTAAATGCAGATCCTCCTATTCTGACTGTTCTGTATAAAAAAAAGTTTTTTTACTCCAATTTTATACAGATGGTGGTGTGTTCTTATGACAGTTATCTAAAAACTAGATACACAGCCCTACTATCCATCACTCTGTAACCCTCTTTTTGTCCACTTTGTGTGTTTATAGTGTAGAAATATTATATATGGACAAATATTTTACTTATAAATTCAATGCAGTCTTGTGTATATAGAAAGTCTAAATTAATTGAATATGAATCTTCTAATTATATTTCAAAACTTTAGTTTGAAATACTATAATTCCTAGATATGAAAAATTTTAATTTCCCTTTCCGTGCACAGTTTGTGTTCTAACCTTCTGATAATAATCTCTTAATTTATTCAAATAATTTATTCAAATAATTCTTTGTTGCAGTCATTATTGTTCAGACAGACTGATTAACGTAGAACAGAGAAAACAACAACAGAACATTTTAATTCATCCTCTCTGCCAGTTTTTTCTTCCTGCTTAAAGATAATACAATTCATTACTGGACACGACATTTTTTTTCAATCGACATATTTAACACCGTCTCCTCAGTGTGTAATGAGTTGTTTATATGTCTATCTCGATAAATTCCTTAGTCATAGAGGATAGTCAGTGCAATTCTTTTTGTTTTACTCTTTCTTTTCTACCATTTTTTTTTGCCAACAGTGGCTATCAAAACACTGGCTTTGTGGCTTCCATTGATATGAAAAAAAAAACAAACATTAAAATTAAAGAGATGATAAACTTGGAATGGATTAGAGGCTTCAGCAATTTTCAGTTTCTTTTCTCCAGTGTGTAGTTTGTCTTAAAACAATCGAGATGATGTGTGTGTGTGTGTGTGTGTGTTCTCAGTCAGTTTGATGAGGGTGTGGTGGTGGCATGGTGTCTCGGAGAAGTCTAGGTAGGAGCTAGTCCCTATCAGGGATGGCATGATATGCTAAAGCCACCGTCTTAATCTACAGTGTGTCCATACTGCATGATATGCAAAATAAATTATGAAGAGAATAAAAAAAAAGAACCTATCTTTTGAATGACCTTGCAGGCTGGAGGGTTCGATATTTTCCCCCTCACTGCTTAAAATTCTTGATATGCAAATGGATGTCACAGTAATCCCTTGTCATTCGCTGGCTGGCTGGCTGGATGGCTGGCTGGCGGTCCCCACACATTCTCTCCTTCCAGTACTGCGTATAAATCCATTGTCAGTGGCCATCACTAAACTGTGAAAGTGTTTTATATCCAAGGCAATGGACAAAAGAACTGAAACATCCACCAATTTATGAATATGAATTAGCTAATGTAGATATCTCTTCATGAAGGAAAACCTTCAAATCTACAAGAAAGGTTCAGTGGTGTTTAGATCTGCTGACTGCAATGATAGAAGAGTGTGATGGCATCAGGACAGGACAGTACATGTGCCCTAAGGCCTCGGGTGCTCATGTTCCTGCAAAAAGAGTTGTATACATTGACTAGTTTCCTCCCCCTGGTCATAGATCCACCATCATGTGGAGTTCAGTGTAAAAGTCATTGTTATGTGAAAGTCCTGTTCTCCTAATTAGTCAATTAATCGATCAATTAGTCAGTGGACAGAAAATGAACCTGCAACTGATGATCAATTAATTGTTGAAGTCATTTTTAAAAATAACCTTGAATTTTCCTACTCTCAGATTCTCTCTCAGTTATGAAGATTTGCTGCTTTTTTGTCTTATGTGATAATACATTTATCATTTGTAGATTTTGGTTGGATAAAATAAGATATTCAAAGAATTAGACTCGGTCAACTTGAACTTTAGGAATGCACATTTTTCATAATTGTTTTTAAAATGATATGGACCAAACAAGTAATCAATTAATTAAGAAAAACAATTTGCAGATTAATACTGAAAATGATCATTAGTCGCAGTGCTACTCTTAACACCAGGTTATGAATCTGTACACTTGCTGTTAATTACTAAAAGCTACTTGCATAAATGTAAGCTTTTCATTTCTGTTAAGTGTTGTATCCCTGAGCTCTGAATTTGATTTTACTTCGCTGCAGGGAATAATATTTTTTCTGTTGTCCATTATTCATCAGATTACTTTCTTGATTAATTATTTGGTCTATTAAATGTCAGAAAAATGATTCAAACAATTATTTTGTTTATTCTTTATCCTCTTTGGATTTTTTTTTGGAGTATGTTGCATTAAGCTTTGGATTTTTTAACTGAAAAATTCACGTGTTATATTAGGGCTGTGTATTGGCAAGAATCTGATGATACGATACGTATCACGATACGTATCACGATACAGGGGTTACGATTCAATATATCACAATTTATTGCGATACAGTAAGCAAGGCGATATATTATGATTCGTTTATCTAATTTTAGGAGATCTGTCATAGTATAAAGAACACACCATTATGTGCATAAAATCTGAGTAAAAAAAATTAACTTTTTTTATGCAATCAGAACAGTGGGATCTCTACAATTGCATTTATGACAGTCCCTGTAACATCATAGCAGTACGTTGAGAGGGCGCATCTCTTTGCAAATGAAATAAAGTATTGACTGAGTTCATCTTTGCATGTAAACTATTAATTAAAAATCGATTTTTTGATAATCGATACAATTTCACAAAACATAACACTGCGATTTTTTTGATATTTTCTTACACCCCTATGTTATATATTTATAAAGTTTTAACATTATCTTTTTTTTAGCCTCTTACATTGCTTCCCAGCAGTAGTCAAATAACTGTAAAAAGTGCATTGGTAGCAGTGAATTGCCTTCTAGCGTTTGACATGGATAGCAAAGAAGGTCCTCTCCGGCCTGTCCAATATCACCCTCTGACAACTAGTGTACTCCAGGGTCCCTCGGAAGCCGGCCGAGCGAGGCGAGCGTTTTCCTGCTTGCCTAGCACTCCTCGCTCCTTATCCTCCCCAACAGAGTTATTTAAATTACCTCCAATAAAGCATTGTAATGGCAGGCATAATAATGGTTATTATTATTTACTAGGCTTAGTGTGTGTGCGTGTGTGTGGTGGGTGGATGTCGGGTTATCATACAGTAGTTAATTATAATGGAGCATGAAGGCACACTATCACCGCTGAGAGTCTAATTTATTTGGGTTGAGGAATGAGAGATGTTGGCCGTATCGCATTTGCATACTGTGCATGGCAACTTTTTCCCCATTGAAATTATCACAAACAGCACAAGGTGCACCCTCATCACTTTGTCCACATGTGATAAGACCTTTGTTTCTCGGTTTGATCCATCTAGTCATGCATGGCTGAATGGAGCAACTGAAGGATAAGATGTTTGTGTAAAAGCTTCCAGTTTCCTGCACTGTTTGCTCATCTCTTTGTGGAGCTATTCATACAAATCCAGGACCTCCAGTATCTCTAAAATGTTACCATTCCAGAAATACAGGACAACAGCCTTTTTTATTTTCATTATTTCTTGTGATCAGTTTGTTTAATAGTTTTTTTTAATAGGCATCAACTGTGGATTTTGCTTCGTTGAAACATACACTTGACACGGTCTCATCATTATTTCAAAACCAAACTAAAGCAGCTCAGTGGCGTAAATATCAACGGTGCAACCGGTGAGGCGCACCGTGGCCCAGAAGCTGTCAGGGGCCCCAAAATCACCTTCCTACACCGTGTCCACACTGAACCCGTTATATGCTCTTCTGTTACGTCATGTTAACAAACCACGTAGGCCCTAACCCTGTACCTATCAGCCGCGTGCTCGAGATCAGACTGGAGACGTAACCACTTATCTTCCTTCGTTTGTTCTTCTTTAAACAGAAATCACACGTTTAATATTGTGATTTTTACTGGAAATGACGTACAATACAGCCACCAGCAGTAGGAAACGTTCAGCTCTCTGGTGATCTCCCTCCAGCCAGCTGCCACCTTATTAAGGTGTTTTGTAGTGAAATGAGGTATCACATAGATAACTCCTCATTTCAACTTCACCAATCAGCCGCTCCTGGTCCATTGAGGCGATTTCAAGGCGAGCGACAGGAATAAATAGACACAGCTGGGCGTCTGATAAAAGTTGAGCTCTATATGGCACACAACGTCACGCTGCGTCGCTCACGGCCAGGACATTCCAATAAAAAAAGGCGTGGTTCTTCAACAGTGTTGTTAATGACTTCGCGGAGCACAAGAATCAGAGATTTAAATCTATTGTACTGTAACCGTTACGTCCCATCTGTTGGAAAATGTGCACCTACTGTAATCTATGTCTGTGAGAACATTTGACGGCTGAGTCCAGGGCAGGATGTTAAGTTAGCGTTGATAAATATGGCGCTCCGGCTGCTGTCCTTGGTGCTGATCTAAGGCTGGATTGCAGGATGGTAGTTGCATGGTGAGCCTCTCCATGGTGGCAATTGTCTGGAGTAGTCGTGTGTGTGTGTTTGTGTATGTGCGTGCGTACACTTGTGTTTGGAGCGAGGGCCCAAGAAAAAAATGTGCACTGGGGTCAATCGCAATTATGTTACGCTACTGGCTTATATATAAGCAAATTAAGTAGGTTGCATTGTAACCTTGAATTAAAGAATATATTCCCATTTTCATAAAGTTTCCCTGACGTATATAAAATGTTAAAGCTTAAATATCTGTGTTTGTTGCATTTCTGCGTGTATTATCTGGTAAACTGGGAGTATCGACGGTTAACTCTAGCGTTGAAACGAGATGTCATCTGGTCAAGATTAAAGGGGGTGAACGTGGGATAGAGGGATGAAGGGGTTAGAGAGGGCTTAAGGAGGAGAGAAAGAGAACAGCGTGAGGGAAGAGGAGAAATAATAAAGGGGCAGGTGAGACGGAGGTGAGAGAGGGAGGAAGACCAAGAGAAGTGGTTTGGAATAAAGAAGTGCAATATTGAGTTTAGAGTGCAGAGATAACTAATGAAGGGTAAAAGAGGGGTGAAGGTTTAAGGATCAATGAGAGAGAGAGAGATGAGGGGTGAGAGATTTTAAGAGGTGCAATTCAGATAGTGAAATTAGAGGTGAGGGAATGGGAAGTGGGTAAGGTTAAGAGATAGAAGGATGAGGGAGATATAATATGGAGAAATGACAGTCGGGCTGAAGCATAACAGGTTTGGTGTAGAACAGTCTTTGTGCTGTATTACAAGTTGGGTTTCTTTGGTTTGTAGTCGGGGTGGAAAAAGAAAAATTGATTCACCTATGTATTGCAATGTTTTTTTTTACGATTTTGAAATAGATGTTTTAATGCCAGAATCTATATATTTGCTTCATTTGAGTCTAAGCAGAGGTAGAATGAAGTGCTTTTATTGTTGTAGTCTGAGTAACGTGACGTCATATCCATTCCGTATCCGTCAACCAAAACAAACAACAGTCGGCCGTCGCGAGCCGAAACCAGAAAGTAGAAAACGTTGGAGGGTCGGCGTGGATACGACCTGCACCCTCTCATGTTAAATCCAGCGTGGTAAACACTGCACATCCAGTAAAGTATGGAAACACTTTGGGTTTCACACATTGCAGGAAAAGCAGAGCTAGACATCACGGCTAAAGCTGCATGCTAACTCTGTCACGGACAGGAAACGTTATCGTATCGCGGTAACGTGCGGCCCCGATGGAGCTGACCATGGATGTGTAAAGAGAACGGAGCTGACGGCAGAGCTAGAGACCACCTTGGAGAAGTTAGAGGAAGTAGACACGTGTGACTACGTCCGGTTTTCAAAATAAGGTGTAAACAAAGGGAACTGTATATACAAAATACATATATGGAAATAAGATTGATTGGATTATATTCACCAGATTTGTAAAACATTACATGTCCCTTATAAATTAAAAAGAAAATACCACTAATTTGTGAGGGGAATGTCTTTATTCTTTGATTTTTGGGTTGCTGGAAAACCTTTAATAAATAATTCCTGACAATGACTGATATATTTGACTTCAGGACATCTCTGACTACATACATGCTGGAAATCAAACATTCTTACTGGATTAATTTAGATATTTTCCAAAGTAAAAGTCCCTAGAAGTGTATGATTCAACATTTTCCCATGGTCTAGTGTTAAAAAAAAGTTTGCAATATCGAATCGCAATACTTAAAAATTGCAATACATATTAAATCGGCACCCAAGTATCATGATAGTATCGTATTAGGAGACAGGAGTATTGTCCCAGCCCTAGTTTATATACTAATTTGCAACAGCCAATACATTTCTGACAGTTTTGGAATGATGGATAAGGCTGCAGAATGAAGTGCCAAGTTGCAATAAACAGGAGGAGGATGAGCTGAAGGATGAAGGAGTGAACAGGGCTTGATATGGTGTCAGGTTGGATTAGGATGTGGCAGGTTAAGGTTAACGACATGAGAAGTATGTTTGGAAATTACATTTTGAAACTGACACTGATTATCAGTAGCTTATAACAAATATTGGCCACATCTAACCCCTCATTTTCAGCTGTACAATTACACCATATTGTTACTCATCAACTGTGAGCTCCTGTAGAGCAGGGCTGACCCACATCCACCCATCGCTCACACACTTAGACATGCTGTACTCTCACGCTCTTCTCTGTAGCCTTCCTCCATATCTCCAGCCAGCAGACTGCCGTGTCTCTCAGGAGGAGGGTGTCCCTGCAAGCACCCTGTCAATTCCACCTGTCAATCAAAATGCTTTGGGATGATGATTGGTTGTCATGTGTCCAGAGGGCTTGTCTTGTCAGTGAGGCTGAGATACCTTTAGAGTACAGTCTGCAGTTAGAAATGAACTCAGTGGAAGCTTGTTTTTGCCCCATGAACACACAGTCGAAGAAAACTTTAGTATGTGGGTCAGCAGCAGGAATGCATGTTAGACTTAATGGATCTGTATCTATCGAGGATAAAGAATGACTACTTCTGTAAGCGCCCAATCACATCAATCACAGTTATCCCAGTAAATCACAGTGGCTGCCATCATCATCTTCAACCGCTCATCCGGGGTCGGGTAACCTTTCAGCATATTGTAATTCAAGCATAGACTTCTGCTCCTCCTCATGGCTCTGTTTTCAGGCTTTAGAAAATCTAGCCCGTGACTAGGTAGACTAGGTAGACTTTGGCCAATCACAGGTCATTTCAGAGAGAGAATGTTCTTATTGGCTGTTCATTCAACGGAGGCAGCTGTCAATCACTCGCCAACTCCAATCAAACGGTCGAACTAGGCAGCGCTAGTTTGCTCCGGCTGGTGGGCAGTGCTTGGTATTTCCTCAACCGATCTCAATATGGCTGCCGGGTCACTTTCTTTTTCTTGCTAAATAGTACACTACAAGATATTAATCAAGATTAATCGCATGATTGTCCATAGTTAATCGTGATTAATCGCAAATTAATTGCACATTTTTAATCTGTTCAAAATGTACCTTAAAGGGAGATTTGTCAAGTATTTAATACTCTTATCAACATGGGAGTGGACAAATATGCTGCTTTATGCAAATATATGTATATATTTATTATTAGCAGTCAATGAACAACACAAAACAATGACAAATATTGTCCAGAAACCCTCACAGGTACTGCTTTTAGCATACAACATATGCTCAGATCCTAACATGGCAAACTGCAGAGGTCAAGGGACCCTTTAGAAAATAGCCATGCCAGTTTTTCTTTGCAAAAATTTAGCATAAATTTGAAGCGTTATTTAACCTCCTTCACAACAAGCTAGTATGACATGGTTGGTACCGATGGTACTGAGCCGCTACAACCTAAAAATACCAAGTTGCGTTAATGCGTTAAAGAAATTATTGACGTTAAAACAAACTTGCGTTAATGCGTTATTATCACTTTAGCTTTGACAGCTCTATTAATTTCATTATGGATTAATCTGCTGATTGTTTTCTCCACTAATAGATTGATTGTTTGATTTGTAGAAATTTTGGCAAATAGTGTTCTGTATGCAAAAATCTTAATTTGTAAAGTAACAAAAGCTGTCCGATAAATAAACAGAGTAAAGTACAAAGTACAATATTTCCCTTGGAGAAGAAGATGAAAAGAAAAGACTCAAGTAAAGTACAAGTCCTCAAATTTGTACTACTATAGTAAATGTACTGTAAAGTTACATTCCACCACTGCATGTGTGCAGTGAGTAGTTGTTTCTTATGTACTTGGGAGCAGAAGCTGACGAGGAGCACTGGAAGTCAGCATCGCCCTCTGCCTCCATCGCCCACTCTTGATCTCCACCACATATTCTGACTGACACGCACACTCTCCCCTCCTCTACCATCTCCTCTCTCCAGCCTGTCTGTGATGTGTCACTCCCCTCCTCCGTCCCTGATGATTGATAGGCGCGAGGCCCTAATCTAAAGGAACATTTCTCCGTGCTGTCCGGCTGCTATCAGCCCAGCAGCTCCCATACGCCCAACGTGTGAGCCCATGGCAGGCCTAGCGCTGGTGGCGGAACTGGACATTGGCACGCTGATTACCAACCAGATCAGATTCCTGGCTTCTCATACAACCACCGCACCACACCCTGCGTACTTTTCTCTCTCTCACAAAAATACACTTGAACATGTGCGTATTTAACTTGTCAGTGTGATCCATTATTTCATCCATCCATCCCCCCCAACCTTTTTAAAATTTAAAAAATGCACTGCTGTAATACTGTAGTAAAAATCTGGAGACACACCAACCCGATATCAAAGAAATAGCGGCACCGAAGGCCACCTGTTGAGTCGCTTCACGTCGCCTTTGTCTTGGCCAAAAAGTTGCACTCGAACACACCGCAAAGATGATACCCGAAATTTAGCACGTACGTTCTGCGCCTGCGTGAAAGGAAATAACTCTCTGCACCAGCAGGCGGCGGTAGTCTGTATTCGTCATTCAAAAAGGGAAACAGGAAGAGCGAGGACGGCGGATATGCACGCCGTTGTTATGATACCTACATGAAACAAAGCGGCGTCTGTAGTTCATGTCGCTGTGAAAATATCCGTGTGTTGGAATGATCAGATGAGATGAAGATGAAAAATGAGAAGAGCCTTCTGTGTTTGCCCTTTTGACTTTACGTGCACTGAAGCTGAGCTGCCAATCAGAGTGATGAGCTCTGCCGGCTCTGTTGGAAAAACTTCCAACACGGGCAGACAAGAACCAACGGTGAAAACACTCGGCCAACAGATGCTCACCAACGGCCCCAAACTGCTTGTTGGGTCTGCTGGATACAATTGGAACTTTGAGTAAAATTACAAACTGCATTTCGCAGCATTCATCCTGAGGAAACTAGACTCACAAACACAAAGAGTTGAACGGGGAGTTAGCTGGCGGTAATGTCCGATAACTCAGCAGCGGTGTGTGTTCTGTTGGCGCTGGCCCACACTACCAGGCTGGGGGTCCTGATGTGGGTGTTTCATGAATATTCTGCCTACTCTCCTTGTTATCTGGGGAGCCTCTGGGCAGGACGCTCAGTGTCGGTATATTATACTGATATAGGAGAGAAATAAAGTAGCTACAAGGGAACATATTACTATCATATTAAAACTATAAATGACTATAAACTGATACATGCGGATTAAACCGTGAGGTATAAATATAATGCTGATGACTGGCAAGTATCAGAGGATTATTTTTTCTCAGGAACGGCTGGAGGGAATTTCTTCAAATTTGGCACAAACGTCTACTTGGACTCGAGGACGTACTGATTCGATTTTTTGTGGTCAAAGGTCACTGTGACCTCACAAAACACATTTTTGGCCATAACTCAAGAATTCAAATGCTAATTATGACAATTTCACACAAATGTCCAACAGGATAAAATGATGAAGTGGTGACATTTTAGACAGACGTGGATGTAAACTGTAACTTGACTGCTTGGCGGAGGCGTACAACCACGAGGTGGTGATTCTAATTAAATATTTGATGTTAGTGATGATAGAAATTGCATGCAAGAACAAATATGTTAAGATCTAAGATAAGAAAAGTACAAAACCAATTAGATATGTGTTAAGTCCATATAGTAATATTATAGGAAAATGATACAGAGCCTGAAATGATAAAGCAATTGAAGTCATGTTTAATGTTCCGGTACTTGTTGATAGTGTTTTCCAATGGCATAGTGCTTTCATTTTGTGTGCGTTCCTGTTGAATACCACATATTCTCCTTCTGCCTTAATGACATATATTAAAATAACATTGGGTTCAGCCCTAGTGGCTCGGTCCGAGACAGTGTGTTTGTTTCCCATTCACAGAGCCGGAGCCGTGTATGAACGCACACAGGCAGAACCATGAGGACATATTTTCTGAATTGGACAAAAAGTGTACTGAATTAGAAAAACAGACTCCAAAGACCCGGCCACAAATAGATCCATTAGTAAGGACAGAGACATAACTAGCACATGAACACACTCGTGTCTCCTACTTTCTGCTCATTTTCCCCATCCTCATATCTCTTTCTTATCATGTTCTGTCTCTTTCTCTCTGTGTCCTCTACAGTATCTCTCCCTCACCAGTTTCCTTCCTTTATTAGACAACAATCTCTTGTTTCCCCCAAGTCTTACAGTAGTTTCTATGTCTATAGCAGCACGAGAAAAAAAGTATTTTGCCACACGTGCTCATATCATTTTGGCTGTAAAATCAACTCTGCATGCTCCATAATTTAATAATAATAATAATCCACATGGGTTTTTCTTTTTCCACTTTGTCCATCTTAGAACTTTGATTCTAAATTAACCTTTCAGACAAACTGACTATAGGTAGAAACTATATTGGTTTACAGCAGGATTGTAGGAAAAATAATCAGAACTTAATTTTATTGCAATGTTTTGAAAATTATTCAGAAAATGAAAACACCATGTACATTAAAGAATAGTGGGGAAAAGAAGCAGGGATAGGGCTGTCTGAGGAGGCAGACAGACATTTGCAGACAGAAACATTTCCTACACTGGATGGTTGGTATGGAATATTTTTTTTAATATTTAAAATGGAAAAGTTGACGTAATCTTCGAGGATCCAAAAGGGCAAAATTTTACCAGATGGAATAAATGGATTGAATTTATAACCCCAATAAGAGGAGAGTTTTGATGTTTTTTCTTTTTTTCTTCCTTTCCTCTTCTTGCTGAGAATACTGAGAAAGAAATGTGGTTCTAATGTATATAGTTACATCTTTAATAGAGTGTGAGATAGACATACATATAGCATATGTAAGAAAGCTTAATGTAACTGCTGACAGTTTAATGGAGAAGTATGCATGGGCATGTAGGCTGTATACATGTGGCAAATTAATATTGATGTGTAGATGTGTTAAATCTTATGTGGAAGGGTATACACGGCCACATACTTTAGAAAGTGAGGATGGATGACCCACAGTTCTCTAGAGAACTGAGTTATGACCCACAAGTACTGTGGCATCCGCATGCCTCTTTCCATGCATATGCATATACTGTAAATGCATATAAAAACAGGAAAAGGGTGTTAGCTACAAATATCTGTAAAGTTTTGTATACACTGTGCCTTTTCCAAATAAAAATACAATTTAAAAAACAAGACAATTATTCAGAACAGCACCATTTGGTTTACTTTATAGAATTCAACATCAGGGAATACAAACCCCGGTGTGTAAGACGAAATAGACATGAAAGAAGCTGAATCATACAATCAGTTTCCTCGTCAGAGCTTTCTTCTTATTCCCTTCACTTGTTACCATTAAACAGATTAATAGTACAGGAAGATGCTTTAGTGAACCGTATTTGTGTACTCTTTCTAGATATGGACACAGAGTTAGAAGAAATAGAATCTCAGTGTTTTACAGCCCTTCTCATGTTCCTTCTGTTTGTTCGCTTCACTCCCTGCTCTCTTCTTGCTCTTGTCTGTTTAATTGATGAACCTCTAAATGACCCTGAGTGTGTCGAGCAAGCCTATCACTCTTTAACTTTTCCATGTCTCCTTCCCCGGCCCGCGCTGCCGATACCGGCCTGATTGAAATGTCCTTTTTTTCCGCGGGAGCCAGAAGGAGTTGTTAAAGCAGACATGAATTAATGATTGAATTAATAATCGGAGTCACATACCGTACAATTAATTTTGTGGCTTTGCCTCAGTCTTTTTTCATCTCCCCGTCTGTGCGTAGAGAATGTCAAGAAACATTTTCTAATTAATTTATGTGTGATTATCAGGGATAGTTTCTGGAAGGTCTCCACTTTCAATTTGTGACAGGCTACAGCAGAGGAGAGAGGGAAGGCTGGGAGAGATGGAGGTGGGAGTGTGAATAAGGGAGCAGCTGTGCTCTCAAACACACACACATACACTCATTGAGGTGCGCACACTCATGCGCTTAGATTTTCTTTTTCTCCCAGACGTACAGTTTCACATCAGAATGACTCATTCTCCTCGAGTCATGACTCTCCAGTCAGTGTTGCTTTGCTTTGAAACTGAATGTGTTTGTTTAGATCCAGACTTTTTCAAGTCAACCTTAATTATTAGGGGTTGGAAAAAAAACGATTCATCGCGAATTTTTTTAATTTATTTTTTACAATTTTGAAATATATATTTTTTAATGCCAGAATCTATATATTTGCTTCATTTGAGTCTAAGCAGAGGTAGAAGGAAGTTGCCGCTTTTATTGTTGTAGTCTGAGTAACTTGACGTCATATTCGTTCCGTATCCGTCAACCAAAACAAACCAGCCGGCCGCCGCAAAACGAAACGAGAAAGTAGAAAACGTTAAGATGTTAACAAAGGGAACTGTATATACAAAATACATCTATGGAAATAAGATTGACTGGATTATATTCACCAGAAGTATAAAACATTACATGTCCCTTTATAAATTAAAAATAAAATACCACTAATTTGGGAGGGGAACATGATAAGGGCCTTAACCCTCTTAGACTCACAATAGACCTGTTTTAGTCTTTTTTAGGGGGGTACAGGAGGTCTTTAGGGGGAGACAGCAGGTCAACAGTAGATGTCACATAGAAGTGGTGTACATCATCTGAAAGCTGGGAACCTGAAGATTAATTTGAGATGCAGCTCAGCACTGTGTGTCAAATTGTTCTAGCCATAAATCAGAAATAAATAAGTTAAAATACATTATGAGAGCGTATAAAGGTTAGAACATTATGATAGAAGTGTATGATGGTCATCCCCATGCTCTATTATGTCTCATAAGTTGTTGCAGCAATTTTTGGGTTGATACCATTTGTTACACAGATTTTGTATTTTCACTCTATAGCTCTAAAACTGAACCTGTTCCAGCCTCTCAAAGACAGTAAGGTTGGTCGGGATCGCCTGTGATCCCACGGGTCTCGGGGTTACGGCGGGTTGTGCTTCATTACCTAGTCTTTAGACCCTGTCTTGAAGAAGGTTTTACCTAAAATGTACACATTGCACACATAGTGGCACTAATGGGCTGCTGAGGGCCCCTGTGGTTAACCACACTACCAGCCATTCATCACCCATTTAACATGCAATGGGTGTATCCTCTTGAGACAATGCTCAACAGATTTCATGACCCGGTGCATATTGTATTAGACCAGGAGATATTGTGTGTGTCAACATTTTGATGTTAGTGTGGCACATTTAGAACCGCAGACAGACCAGTTCTAACACTGACTGATGGAAGTGGTTGACATCATTTTAAAACAGTGTGTTGGGTGCACACAGTTTCCCTCCATCTGTCTTGTGACTGGTTGGATAACGCCGGACTCACTTTCTCACACACATTCATACAGAGGCACATTTTTTTTATCAGCAATAAATAAAACTCCCCACCAGCGGTCAGGTGATTGAACTCCAAAATGAAGATTTTGCATGTGAATGTCAGCATTCTCTGCATTTGTTGTCTTCAGTGAGGGGGGACGGGAGCTCATCTCATCAACAGTAGCCCTGTCACTTGTTCAGTTTTCACCCCCTTCGTCCTCTGAACAGGAAAAAATGCTTTTAGTTTTCTCGCCCTCATTTTATCTTTCTTCGCATATTTGTGAATTTGCATGTTTGCTTCTTGCTCTTTTCTGCTGGTGTATGTATTTTGTAGATAAAAGTTCAGCAGTGCAGTTAAGAGAAATTAGTTGGGTAAACAGTGGTAAATGTCAATGATAAAGTTCTGTTGAAGCTCATCTGATTAGCAGGGCTACGCAGGTGTCTTATCTTGCCTGTGCAACAGAGGGTAAAATGGAAATGATTGCGTGGTCCTGAGCAGTAGATGCCTATCCCAGAAATGTCTATCTGCCGCTGAGCCGAGCCTGCCGGACTCCAGGGACCCAGGGGTGCTGCATGGAAGATCATGGAGAGAGACGAGAAAGAGAAAAGGAGGCGCAATCAGGTCTCGGTTGTTTGTTAGATTGAGGCCTTTTATCAGCCGGCATTATAAATGATGTGAGTTGTCATTAATGTGAAAAGCTGGGTAGGACTCGTGAATGCAAATTTTACACTTTTCAAGGGCTTTATGAAAATAACGTAACTAGGGCCGACCCGAATGCTTCTTTTTATTCATTTTTTTTTTCATTTTCTTTACAAAAGTATTTAATGATAATGTATAAATCCCAAAATAGCCCATGAACTAAGGAATAATCCCACAGCATTATTCATATTCAACATTAATTATTAGTTATTCTCAGATGGATATCACTGTTTGTTGTGTGTAGAGGTGCGTGTGTGTACAGTAGTATGCCAGCGGCACTGAAACAGGGGAGATGTAGACAGAATAACATGTCAGCCTGCTGCGCCACGCTGCTACGCGAAGCCTCGAATAAATTAGAATATTTCTCACCGAAGCTCAAAGCCCAAAAAAAGGTATTCAGGACATCCCTAAACGAAACATAATTGATCCATTTCTTATTGAACATTGATAATCAAAGTTGTGAAACTAAAAATTAGCCAGTACAGCACCAAATTAATTTTATTAAATTAAGTTTAGTGTCATGAGGTCTTAAAGCTGCAGTGGGTAGAAATGGAACAAATATGATTAAAAAAATATATATTTTTACAAAACGTCATGACAGTAGTGGATGAGACAGGTAATCTGGAAAAAAATGATGGGCCAATCAGAGCTGATCTGGAGTCTGCCGTCCAGCTGCCGTCTATGAGAGAATCATCTTGTAGTGTATAGTTTAGCTGTAAAATGAGAATGTTTGTGACCCGGCACCATGTTGAGATCTGTTGAGGAAATACCAAGCACCGCCCACCAGCCGGAGCACAGCCAATAGGAATGCTCCCATTTTCATTTTTGGAGTCAGCCTATAAACTTTGTGTGTGTCATTCTTAGAACTAAAGTCTAACATTGTGTCGGCCAACTGAGCTTGGTGTGCAAGGAGTCACATACTGTATGCAAAAACCATGCATATATCATGTACTTGGTCATCCAATAGGAGCAAGCAGCCTTAAACAGCCTGCCTGGTTGGATATCACTTAGGAATAAAGGGGAAAAAACAGAAAGGTGTAACCCAACACTGATGTTCTCCTCTATCCGGCCTAATTGATTTTTAAAAAGACTATTGTTGATATCAAATGAGCACATCGCGGCGGAGCTATTGATTTTTTGACACCACACAACAGGAAATCTTTATCTGCGTGCTACTCCGACCCCACACTAATAGGTGGGGTTTAACCTCTGCTGAATGACAAATCCCAACGCCTCCAGTTGCCACTCTCTCTCTAGTCCTCACGGGGAACACAGGAGAAATACTGGAGTTCTTTTAACGTTAGAAAATATGGGGTTCTGTCTTTACACATGATATCAAATTAAATTTTATCTGCCAAATATACATCTTATATATTGGAAGGAGTATAAAACTACAGCTTTTGCTCACAATTGCTTCTGTAATTTAAGAGCTACTATATACTATATATACACATATACTCAATATTACAGGACCAGACAGGTATCAAAGGTACCATTTTTGTCATTTGTGTTATGACATTTCCTTAAATTGTTCTGAAATTAATAATCTGTGTCCTTAAAGGCCATGCATGAACACCTATTTTTGCTATGAGTAATGGGAGCCAACACACTAACTTCTACTAAAGTAAAAGCACTTTTGGTCGTTTGACATGAGAGATTTCTATATTTCTTTTTTTCCACCTCTGTGCTCATCTCACTGGTTTGAAGTGAGCGAAGCTCAATTGGAAAACAGTGATGTCACTTAGTTGGTGGGTTGGTTTGTCACAATGATCAACCGCTTTCACATTACAGTACACATAGTAATTTGATTCAATGTCAGTATTAAAAATATTCATTAAAACAGCTTTAAGTGGATTTTTTTTAATTTTATTTTCCAGTCATTATTTTTGCTGTTATGATATATGTATTCTAAACCATACCCTGTATAAAGTATCCATCCGCAAACCTTTGAAAAGTCTGCAAAGACGTTTTGAAAGTCCTCTATTTCTATCATTTACTAGGATTCTTTTTCACAAAGCAATGGCGGGTTTCAGTGTTCATACAAAATAGCCATCATTTTGCCTCACTTAAAGCCTCAGTAGGCAGTATATTTTTTTGGCATCATTGGGCAAAATTTCCAATAATAACATTTCAGCATATTGTAATTCAAGCATCCTGAGAGACTTCTGCACCTCCTCATGGCTCTATTTTCAGGCTTTAAAAAATCTAGCCTGTGATGGGGAGACTTTGGCCAATCACAGGTCATTTCAGAGAGAGAAATCCTTTGTGGGATCATTCTTACTTCGAAAAAAACTAAACATTTTTGCTAAATTCAAGATTCAATTCTGTGTTCTCCTATTTCTCTTCTTCACAGCACTTCCAGTAGATCATCCTTTATCTTTTGTAATGTACAGGACAGAACTAGATTTAGCCATTCCCACATGGTTAGTAAGTATAACAACATGAGATGATGATGTAAATCAGTTTAAGAACAGAAATTGAAAGTGGACCAAAGCTACTTCCATGTGGTACTCCACATACTGAAACATATATTTCTTTTAAAAAAAAGCACCCATTGTGAAAAGTAATATCAGGCTTCTCCTAGAAATATTACTTTTTATACAATCAATCACAAATGTTGACAAACCATTGTTTCCAAAATAAGAAGGACACTTCTGAAGTGTCTTGATGAGCACTGCCACCTTCAGAACAAGCCCAGAGTTGGAGCCAGAACAAATCTGGGTAAGGGTACTGTTTTAGATTCTTCCCAAAGTTGTGGACAGTTTCCACCATTTAAACATAATATGATATATCAGTTAAGATAACAGCTCACCTGCAGGTTTAATTAATTTTCCTCCTAAATGACTACACCTGGAGATGTATCATCTGAAAACGCAACAATTAATCTACCTGATTAAGTATAGATGAACACTTTAGGCCTTCATATTATTTCCAGTAGGGCTACATGTTAAGTAGACATCTAAAAGGGGACATATGATGCTCATTCTCAGGTCCATACTTGTATTTTGGGTTTCTACTAGAACATGTTTAAATGTATTAATGTTCAAAAAACACTTTATTTTTCTCCTCCTGTCTGTTTGAATATACCTGTATTCACTCTCTGTCTGAAAGGCTCCGTTTCAGCGCCTGTCTCTTTAAGACCTGCTCCTGAAAAAGTCCAGCTCTGATTGGCTTGCGAGAATAATATGGTGCACCTTTACAAAGGTAGTTCTCAAGCCGTGGCTGGTATATTCTAATGAGCCTGCATGTGACATAGGAAGGGGAGCCACATCTGAATGGCTTGTTGAATCACATGTTTTTTGATCTAGACAGCCTACAAAAAACTGACTGATTTGTCTTATTCACAGTTGGAGGGTTGGTAGGCACTCCAGATACTCAATTGTATGTGCACAAGCACTGAAAAAGTATGTCATGTAAATGTCCCCTTTAATGAATTGTTTTTGTTGGTAAAAATCTATCCTTAGCAATGTCGTGAGCCATGATGATGGCTTCACTATTGAGGTCAGAGGTCGATGAACACCTTTGAAAATGGCTGTGCCAGTTTTTCTTTGCCAAAATTTAGCCTAACTTTGGAGCGTTACTGAGCCTCCTTCCCGACAAGCTAGCATGACTTGTTTTTTTGGATTCCTTCGGCTTTCTAGTCTCATATCATATCTGTCCCTTCACTATAGCTCTGAAACTGAATACTGCTGATACGGTCGAGATTTGAACTTACTGTTCCTCTTAAAAGGGACATATCATGAAAAACTCCCTTTTTCAGTGCTTGTGCACATGCATTTGGGTATCTGGAGTTCCTACCAACCCATAAACTGTGAAATAAGACAACCCAGTCAGTTTCTTGTAGGCTGTCTAGATCAGAAAACATGTGATTCAACAAACCATTCAGATGTGGCTCCCCTTCCTATGTCACATGCAGGCTCATTAGAATATACCGACAACGGCTTGAGAACCACCTTTGTAAAGGTGCACCATTTTTTTTCAGACTGGGCTTTTTCAGGAGGGGGTCTTAAAGAGACAGGCGCTAAAAAACGCGTAGAAAAATAAAGTGTTTTTTTTAAACAATAAAGCATGTACACATGTTCTAGTAGAAACCCAAATTAAAAGTATGAACCTGACACTGAACATGATATGTCCCTGTTCAATTTTCTCCCACTTGAACATCAGTGATGTCTGCAATAGATAGTTAAATTTTTTTGATCAGGTTTTTATCTTATATACTATACATATATCACTCATTAATAAAGTAAGTAAGTCTCCAATGATGGATTTAATCTGTAAAACATAATAATTTTGCTTTTTTTTTTCCACTGGCAGAACGCACTAATTAAACAACAGAACAATTGGTAATGGCAGTGAAACTGTACTGATCCAAATGTCCTGGAACAATATAATCAACACCGCTCTGGTCTCAGCTAACGGCTGTCTGACACCTTTAGCTCTGTAACCCCCCCCCCACCCCACCCCACACACACACACACACACACACACATCAGTTAATTGCGTTAGTCATTTCATTAATGGCGGACTGATTGTTTTATTGTGTTGGCTCGTCAAAGAGGCCTGGACGCCCCAGTGGCTGCTGAAGCGTCCGTATTGATAAGCCTTTGTGTGTATGTGGGTGTAGCTGGTGACGGGGTGTACACACAGTGTGTGCTTGGCTGCTCAGTGTCAACGTGCCATCTTGTGGACCTGTGTGTGTTTGAGAGAGAGAAATTGTCAGGTGTACTGTGTGTATCAGCTAAATGAATGAGGCAGTGTGGATACTCTGGAGCTGGTTAATATTTACATACAACCTTGTGTTTTTGGGAATGGGTCATCTAGCACTGATGGAAAGAGGTGTGTGTGTGTGTGTGTGCACAGTACTGTACAGTGTATAACAGCGATGGGGATAGTATCATACAGAGCAGTGAGGGTAGTAGCAGCCAATGCAGCCATATTGATAAGGAGCGCTGGGTTATTATGCAGGTCTGTGGTGGGCAGAAGGTAATTAACAGGGATTAGGATTGTTGGAGGCATCATGTTACCCCAGTGAACACAGTTTATAACCTGCTGGGATTAGCAAGCAGCGCTCATTAGTGGAGGTGCAAAGATAGCACTTTCTCTCTCCACCAATATGAAAAGGTATAGTGCTTTATTAAACAACTACTTGATCTACAGTCATTGATGCTGCCTCTAATTAACCAGTTAAACTCCATCATTTGCATTTGCAATTACATATATGGTAGACCGGGGTAAGACGACGACCCCCCCCCATGTGTGTTATGTAACATTTATATAATTTATGTTGCAGTTAGAGTAAGAGCAATGTCAAAATTTGAAAATGAACTTAATGTTATGCAGAAATACCAAGTTTGTGTAGATCATAATGACTCGTGAGGGTTTTGTGAGAATCACTCCCTGGGGCATCTTCCCCGATCGTCATGATTTAATTACCCTTTAAATGTGTTTACTTAAAGCTGCAGTGGGTAGAAATGGAGCAAATATGATTAAAAAAAGTTATTTTTATATCACTATATCCTGACAGTAGTGCATGAGACAGGTAATCTGAAAAAAATCATGTTCCTCTGTGTCCTCCGGTGGCCTCCGGTGTTCTCCGGTGCTCCTAATGACATCTGCAAGATTTCACAGACCGGAGGAAAACAACCAATCAGAGCTGTTCTGGAGTCTGCCATTCAGCTGCCGTCTATGAGAGCCGGCTGTCAATCACTCTCGAACTCTGATCAAACGGTCAAACTAGGCAGCGCTGATCAAATCAAGCCCTCAGTCTGGGTCTCATTCACATGAACAGAGGAAGGGAAATAACTCTGGATTTGGCTATTAGTTAGTTTTATTTAAATAAGGGCTATTAGAGTGTTTTACTGGGGAGTTCATTTACCTCAAAAAACCAGACGTCTCTTTCCTAATTTAAGTCTATGGGAAAAAGTATTTTTGGGCCCAATGGCATCACGTGACGGACACGGAAGTTGTGAGCTACTACGAAAATTTGCTTCAAAGTCCGGCGCTCTTCCTGGAGGCTTGGGTTGAACCCACAAACTGGAAATCAAGTTAAAACAAATTATACTTCATTTCTTCAAATTAAGTCGAATCAACCCATATAGCCTAATCCTAAACTATGTTGTAGAAATGACGTAGTTCCGTCCATTTGGGGTGCCTCTACTGACTCACTTACAGCTAACAGGTGGCTTCAGATTTGCTGATATGGTAATATTACAGTTGGCAGGCAGGCACATTTTTACAAAGTCAGCAGACAACCTCGCCTTTATCCACCATTTTTCTTTTTATGGCGTTGAATCCAAAATGCTTCCGCGCAGTATTTCTCAGATGGTTTTTGTTTCATGTTTATCTGTTATTTTCATCCATTTGCATTAGCAAAGAGAACAACAGTTGCCTAGTTTACTGATAGATCAACAGGGCAAGCAATAGACAAAGACCTTATAGAAATTTGATTTTACCAACACTAAAGAAATGCACTTCAACTTGTGAAATAATGTGTGTGTTTTAAATTTAATCAAGAGTTCAGCTTCTCCTGCAGCAGTGGGTTTTAGTGTTAGGCCCATCTATGTACAGTGCACCTAAGATGACTCCATGAACACATTTGGATATTTAAGTTGGCATCAACCCTGTCATAACAACAAATGACATGTTTGATTTACCTATAGGCATGCTTACATGAATGAATATGATGCAACAGGCCATGAAAGGAATAGGATGACATATGATTACCCTTAATATCTGACAAACTAATGTTTGTGTTGGGCTTGTTTATAAGTTAATATCTGTGTTGGCTCACTGAGGTCAAATCCTTGCACCGTTTCACAATGAGGGTCAATTGAGCTGGTCAGCCTGATAAGAGTACCATGTGGTGAAGATTGGCCAATGGCACAGAGGCAGACTGGACATTGATGGAGTGCTGAGATAAAGTGGGTCAGAGGCCCCATGGGACAGGAGATAGGATACTAGCTGGACAGACGCTGGACTTCAGACTCTGTAGCCAGCAGGTTAGACTGTCTGAGGAGTCATGTTTGGGTTGGTGCTTGACCTGGGACAGAAATCTGACACTGACCCGACTTGAACCTGAAACATTTGTGTCCAAACCCCAACAGAATTTGACAACCATTATGTGTCGGGAGGCCAGACCCCAACAACTCAGATATATCCTCTTTAATTTGGTGTATTCTAACAAACTGTCTTCAAAAATATTTGTGAAATCGAGCTCCACCCAAAACCTGAGTCATTCAATAAAAAATTCAGCCCAACCTGACCCAACCACAGCAGGTCAGGTCAGCTCTTGTTGCGTCTGGCATCAGTGTCACGCTCTCGTGTGCACCGGGGCAAGAGAAGGAAAAAGTAGGGCTGGTTACAGTGTGACATGGCTGGTAAACAAAGTGTGCCGGTACCTGTTTAAAAAAAGTGATACCAGTGATAGCACTTAAAGCTGCTGTTGGTGGAAATGAAGCAAATTTAAAAAAAAAAAGTTATTTTTATAAAACGCTCACTATTTCCTGACAGTAGTGCATGAGACAGGTAATCTGAAAAAAATGATGTGTTCTGTTGAGGAAATACCAAGCACCGCCCACCAGCCGGAGCACAGCCAATAGGAACGCTCTCTCTCTCTGAAATGACCTGTGATTGGTGAAAGTCTCCCGTCACAGGCTAGATTTTTTAAAGCCTGAAAACAGAAAAAAGTCTAGTTATTTCTCAGAATACTTGAATACTACAATATGCTGAAAGGTTATTATGTTGTTTTTTGCCAAAAATATTCTTCCTACTGCAGGTTTAATGAAGCACATAAAGTATTTTTTTCTGAGAGCACAGACTTGGTTGCGTCAGTGTTGATTGTAATAAAACAGATACTATCAGGTCGTCTAGTTCTGTAAAATTTGATCACTCTGTGGCCTGTGTGTAATTCATTATATTGTTGCAGAGCGTCATGGCAACCTTGAGCTGTGAGTTAAGGGAAACATACCACTTCCTGTGCGACTTTGCCACAACAGCAAAACAATATTTTCAACCGCTATTTAAGGCCTTAAGGCTTTAAGGACTCATTTTATTAAATGAATGTCTACTTCTCACTGCCTTGTGTGCCTCCTACTTTCTTCCCTCAAACCACACTCCTTCCTGCTCCCTCCTCCCCTCCATAACCCCAACACCTCCCCCGCCTCCCTTCCACTACCACCACCACCACCACCACCACCACCACCTCCTCCAACCCCCCCACCGGCTGTGGGAAAGCCATTTTATCAGCGTCTGTCCGTTGTTCTCTGGTGGGGATAGATACAGAGAAGATAGATGAGTGTTTTGACATGGAGAGTGTTAGACAAACACTCTTATCAGGCCCGCCACTTTAGACCGACCCCCCGAAACAGTCGCCTGAACCATGGACGAGATGAGAAGGGGAGGGGAGGGGGGATGGGAGGAGAGGAGAGAAGGGGAGGCTGATTTTGAATGCGTTTTGATCAGACAGCGAGGTGGACGGTCATAACGAGAAAGACTCCCACTGTTGCTCGAACTTGTTCATTTATCCTCAGATGTGCAAAAAGTTCTCTGGACTACAGCCTGCTGCTCCTACTGCACTCAGAGCTGTCTTAAGTTTTTAAATAGATGGATCAGTCCTCCATGCCTCCCAGCTAACTGGCTCTATCTGGGCTGCAGCAGGCTCAAACCACAGCCTCACTGCCACCCTTCTACAGTTATCAATTTGAGGAAGTACACAAGAAGTTTCCCCTGTTTGAACCGGCCAGGACAGAAAGTGCTCAGCTTGTATCAAAAACTCCCCCTGCTGTTGAGCTGTTGACAGTAACTGCTGCAAGGGTTCAGGTCAAGTTCAAGCCACATGCTGCTTTTGCTGTTGTTTTATTTTTTTCTGCCTTTTCAGCCAATGTGATCTCTGCTAAATGCTACGTGTCATGTTTCAACCATTAGTGGTTTTATTGAAGGCCATACCATACCATAGTTTCTACCAATACTTAGTATCTATTAATCAGTATGTTGATGCCATAAGCAATTCCCAAAATGCCAAAACATCTAAACTCTTCATAAAAGCTTTACTAGTAAAATGTTATTGGTAAAAGTGAGTTCAGACTGTATATGAAATCTAAATTTAAAATGATGTGATGTGAGGAATGCTTACAAATGTTGATATATTTTTTAAATCGTCATATTTGTCATTGATGGCACTGCCTGGATAATATTAGTTTTTAATGGTAAGGTCAATATCACTTTGGTACATTGACATTAGTGCAGAGTATTGAAAAGAATCTGGCGATACGATATGTATCACAATACAGGGGTTACAATTCAGTATATTGCGATACTGTAAGCAAGACAATATATTGCGATTTTTTCAAATCTAATTTTAGGAAAACTGTCGGTATAAAGAACACACCAGCATATGCATAAAATCTGAGTGAAAAAATGTTTCCATGCAATCGGAACAGTGGGATCTGTATTTGCATTTATAACAGTCCCTGTAACATCCAACAGCATCATAGCTCTACTTTGAGAGGACACATCTCTCTGCAAATTAAATAAAGTATTGACTGAGTTAATCTTTGCATGTAAACATCTATACAATACAGTGTTTTTAAGAATCGATACAGTATCACAAAACATAATATTCGATATTTCCGATATTTTCTTACACCCCTAATTATCATATGTGTATATGTGTCCAACCTACAGTCGGCTTATATCAGCTGTTATATCAGATGTTAACCGCTCCTCCCCTCATTCCTTCCTCTAGATGACCTGGAGTTAAGTGAAGAAGGCGGTGACAGCAGGGTGGTGGCTGGCAGGGACCTCCATCCAGACACAACGTGGGGCCCCTACGCAGGAATCCTCCAATCAGAGGGCAGCACAGATGATCAGGAGACAGAGGTAAGAGCTCTGATGCGATCACTGTCCAGTAGCCACCACCATTACTGAGAGTGAGATATTGTAACTGTTTATTAATTCTTTTATTATAGAGAAGCTCTTAAATTGAAATGACATCATTCTAAAGTAACATCATCGTAAGCATGATGAAATACCCATTGTAAAAAAAAAAAGAAGAAGGTTTGAATTCTAATCCTAAATTTAAAGTACATTTTTGTCCAATCAAATTCAGTTACACTAATTAGGCTACAAGTTGTTGTTGAATTTCTGAACTTTGAGATGTTTCTCTGTTTTTGGTGGTCTTGTCAAGTGTTACATGTAAACCACTGAAGATTACGGATATTCTAAAGCATAGTAATTTATGTTATTCTCCATTATGAATTGATGACAGCACACAGTGCACAATGACTAGGCAGACCATTCATGATGTTTGTCTATATTTTCTAAATTCCATGTGTAATATTTGACATTACTATCAAGCAATTGCAAGTTTGTATTAAGCAGTATTTTAAAACAGATTAAGGCTGTTGGTTAGTGTTTATACTACACACTAGAATAATGTTGAAACCATGTGTTGATTAATTGATTAGTTTATTGATCAGAAGATAAATTGATCAGAGTTGTAATGCTAAAAAACAGCATTTGTCGCAGCTTCACCATCATTGTATATTGAATACTTTTGTGTTTGGGCTGTTGATTGACAAAACAAGCAAACGGGAGACGTAATCTTTGGGAATTCATTTACATTTTCACATTTTTCTTACATTTTATAGACCAAATTAAATTTGACTGCTCAAAAAATAGCTTGATATGAGAATGGAAATTGTTGTTAGTTGTAGCCCTATTTTTGACTCTTTTATATTGTTAAAAAAAAAAGAATAATAGCTTTTTTTGGCAGTTAATTAGACAGAAATCCTTATTTTAATAAATTAATTTAAAAAAACAAAAAACATTTAGCAGATTATTTGAAAGTAAAAATATGTATAATTTATAATTTATTAATTATTACATGCAGCCCTAAAGTAAGACGCACCAATCTTATAATACACATCTCGTACATTGTAACACTGGGGTGAGAGTATGTTGTTGTTTAACTGCAGCGGGCTGAGGTGAGACCTCCAACTAACTGAAGAGATTTCAATTGGAAAGGTCAAAGGTCAGAGGTCGGATGGTCGGGTTACAAAGAGAGACAATGAATAAATACCTTATCACGTATGTGTGTGTGACAGTAGTTGGAAATGAAAACAGCTGTGTGTGTGTGTCTGTGTGTGTGTTTGTGTGTGTGTGTTGTTTGGGAACAGTGTGTGGGACCGGATGGAGCCCTATCAGAGGCTGGGTTTGTGCATCATGTGCAAGTCCATCTAATCATATGATACTGATGCTGGGAGAGGCTTCCTGGCATGGTGCACGAATTCAGACAAACACACACATTCAATTCAATTCAATTGAACACACACACACACACACATGCCGGGCCAATCATGCCCACCATCATTCCTACCTATTTTTATTTTGCAATTGCTCTACCTTGCTGTACCTGGTTTGCTTGTCTTATCTGAAGTTGTTTTAAGTTTTTTGGCGCCAAATGTAGCTCAATAAATTTTAGTCCAGCTGAGCCCAATTTAACCGGTCCGCATGGGTTTAAACCAGTTCACAAAAAGGTCCACCCAGTTCAAATAAAGCCAGATGGAGTTTATACCACACACTCAAGCCTTTCCCCATCAGTACCATCTCCTCTACTCTCCTCCTGTCCTCTTCCTTCCTGTCCTCTCCCACCCGTCTTCTCTTCTCTTCTTCTCTCCTCTCCCCCTCTCCTCCTATCCTCTCCTCTTTGCTCCTCTTTGCTCCTCTCCTCTCCTCTCCTCTCCCCTCCCGTCCTCTCCTCTCCTCCCAGCCTTCCCCAGACGTCCGCCTGTCTTTTATCTCCACATGGCGCCATCCTCCTGGACAACAAACCCCAGTGATTGATTCCTGCTTGATAGGCTCTCATTTCTAAGATTTCGTTTATTATCAGTGAGGTTCTGAGTGTACAGATAGATGTCTGTGCATGTGTGTGTGTGCACGCACACACACACCCACTCACTCACCCATCACCTTTTGTTCTTCCCCTCCCTTCCGCTGCCCGTACCGTCCTATTCCTCCTCTAAACTGTAAAGTCAGTCTCTGCTCTTTTGAGGGCTTTGCATTCATATGGAAAGCATCTCGTTCTGACTCTTAATGCCCATTTTCTCTCTTCTTCCTCATTTTCTGCCCCCCTCCTCTCCTATCTGTGGACTGAAGAAGTGAGGAGACGGACCTTCAGTATCTGCTGGAGATAGTGGCCGTAATCTCACATTCCTCCTGTGTTTCTCCCCCTGTCACTCCACATCCTCCCCCTCCTCCATCCATCCCTCCATCCCTCCCTCGTGGGTCAGCAGGGGTCAGGGCTATCCTCCTCAGTGTGTTGGAGAGGAGAAATCTGCTCCTGCTGCGCCATCACACTGCATTCCTCGATTAGTTATTTGAAGAGATTTATTCCAAAAACAGCGGATGTAAAGGACAGACTCAGTTTACATACGTTTTTATTTAGATACAAGATTAGTATTTAACCTCTTAAACCCCAGGGTGCTGGAAGGTGTGGTTCGTCTAGACAGACGTACCCAAAATAAATCAAGAATAGCTCCACAACTACCAGGTCTATATGCATGATCTTGGTCTCTATGGATAGGTAAGACCTCAGAGAATTCATCCACAGTGTCAGTAACTTTGTGACTATTACTATGCCTGAGTTAATTGTAATGAACCAACAGAGGTGAAAGGAAGTTAGCGCTTTTATTGTTGTAGTCTGAGTAACGTGACGTCATATCCGTTCCTTATCCGTCAACCAAAGCAAGCCTCAGCGAGCCGAAACGAGAAAGTAGAAAACGTTGGAGGGTCTGCATGGATACGACCTGCATCCTCACATGTCAAATCCAAAGTGGTAAACACGACACATCCAGTAAAGTATGGAAACACTTTGGGTTTCACAACATTGACAGGAAAAGCAGAGCTAGACATCACGGCTAAATACATATATAGAAATACGATTGATTGGATTATATTCACCAGAAGTATAAATCATTACATGTGCCTTATAAATTAAAAAGAAAATACCACTAATTTGTGAGGGAAATGTCTTTATTCTTTGAATGGGTTGCTGTAAAAAATGTAATAAATAATGACTGATATAGTTGACTTCACGACATCTCTGACTGCATACATGCTGAAAATCAAACATTTTTACTGAATTAATTTAAATATTTTCCAAAGTAAAAGTCCCTAGAAGTGTATGATTCAACTTTTTCCCATGGTCTAGTCTTAAAAAAAGTGAACAAAAATCACAATAAATCGTAATACCGAATCGTAACAGTTGTAGAATCGCAATACTTAAAAATCGCAATACATATTGAATCGGCACCCAAGTATCGTGATAATATTGAATCAGGAGATAGGTGAATCGTCCCAGCCCTGGAAAGCATAGCCCGACGTCATTTTCTCTGTTTTCAATTCATTAGCCTTGGAGAAAAAAACTGTACGTCCACACACACTCGTCTGACAGAGACAGTTGGAATCCCTTGAAGGAGCATTTTTTAAATTGCAAACTCATCGTGGTGCAGACAGTGTATTTTCATTTCCAAGATACAGTATGTAAAGTATGTAGAGGTAACAGTTTGTGATATACATTTGTATCTTATCTTAGTAGAAAGATGTGTCTTTAGGCTGGACATGGGACGTGCCTTTTTGAATTCCCTCTATCGTTCATCTCCCTGCTTTGGACATGCCTTCACCATCTGCTCACCTCCATATATGTGTTTTTTTCCCCGCCAGATCTTTCTCAGTTGTCTATCTTTCCTCACTTCTATCTTACTTATACCACCTGTCTTCCTCAGTCCTCATCCTCGCTGGGCTCTGTGAAGCCCCCAGGCTTCGCCCCCCATCTCTGGGTGAGATTGGCATGACCTCCTCTGCAGTTTCTGCTGCCCCTTCCAGCATCGCCCTCTCTCGCTCAACTTCTCTCTCAACAAATTTGCTTCTTATTTTGCCCGGACAGATAAGCTATCAGTTTGATACAAGGCCTAACCAGCAACACAACTATATTGCGACTCATTTTGGATGTGCGTGCACACTCAAGTAACACATGTACACAAGGATACATGTTAAATGCAATGGTATTTTTGGTAACACTTCATTTTACAGGTCTGCAAATTTCATGGTAAGTAGGTGATAGTTAGCAAGCAACATATTTGAAATTTCTTTGAAATTACCCCAATATTTACCTAAAATGTATCAAAAATTACCCCAAGATTATTTAATAATTCTATTCTGCTTTTTCTCAAAGCAGGTAATAAATAGCTGGTAATTTCTTTAATACATTTCCAGGAAATTAATATAAAGTTAATTGATAGGCATGATGCAAACGCTTTATTCCCAGGTCTGCTGTTTACTGGTAAGTAGATGACATCATTTATATCTAATATTAACGTCAGGGCAGCAGGGGGTGGATCATAACCACTTCCCTTATATGTAACTTCTGCATAACAGGTGTGTAACTGAATTGTTACATCTTAACTTCCAACTAATTTCTGCCTAACTTCTGCAGAATAGGCCACTAAATTGAAGGTAGTTTAAACATTTTGGGGTATTTATTAAGAAATTTCCAAAAAGTTACTTGCTAATTATTATCTATTTACCAGCGGACATGGAAATAAAACGTTTCTAATCACACCTATCAATCAACTTTGTATTCTTTTCCCGGAAATATATTACATAAATGACCAGCTATTTATTATTGCTTATTGGGAAATAGCAGAATATAATGATTAAATAATGTTGTAGTAATTTTTGTTAAATTTTGAGGTAAATATTGGGGTAATTTCAAAGAAATGTCAAATACGTTACTTGCTAATTATAACCTACTTGCCATGGAATTTGCGGACCTGTAAAATTAAGTGTTACCCTATTTTTTTTTTTATCTGAAACAATATAAAATGAAATGTCGTTGATGTTGTCTTGGCTTGTATGTGTGCTATCGTATGGGTGGGGATGAGTTTGTCAGTTCTAAGAAATCAGGGTGGAGCAGAGAGAGGCAAAGAGAGGCAAATGAGATCCAGTCCTCGCTCTCCCTCCAACAGATCTCCTTCATTAGATTGGTGGCGTGTTAACTGGTCTGTGTCATATGGAAATCCTGCCATTTGCATCTCTTGAGAAAGAGGCGTAAAACCATTTATCTATTTAAATATATTCTGGCTGATATGGCTGTTGGACTTTAGAACAGGGTATAATAATGTTTACTGATCAACTGATCAGCTGGCTGCTGATTCCTCACTGTTTTTGGTTGAGTGAACAACCACGTCCTCCTCGGCGAGCCTCCCCTGGCAACCCAGGAGTGAGCACACCACTTCTGCTATTCTGATTGGATCGCACATAACAAATCTGATATTATATCTCCTCTCCTTCTGATTGGATCCTGCTTTAATTAACTGATAGTGCAAGTGCATGTGATTGGACCAAAGTTGTAGGATTGTTGTGAAATTTCAGCTCAGATGAAGTGAAAGAGTGATGAGGCTAAAGTGTACGTATACACCTAGAGTTTGTTGCATCTGTTGCATCTTCCCAAAGGACAGATGTCCGAAGTGAAGTCCCCACAGTGTACCACAGGAGAAACTCCTCTTACAACATTGTCCCTATTGTTCTCCCTCCTTCAGCTGCTCACCCCACCCCAATCCTGTCTTTCGTGGAAAGGCAGCCTGAAGGCACGATCCTAGAAGGAGCAGAGTAGGGGAGTTCAAAGCGTTATCACGCGCCGAACGTCTTTTCATCATGTTTTAGAAACAAGCGTTCGCACTAATCCCCCAATAATCTCTCCAGGAGAACTGGGGCGATAAGGCGCGCCACCCACGGCTTTTCAAACACTTTTTGGGTAGTCTCTTCTCACTCCCTATCTCTCCTCCCCTCTACCTCCTCTACTCTCCACTGTCTCCTTCCCTCACTCCCCTGGAAGGACGAGTGAAGGTGATCACCGTCTCCTCCTTATTCTCTCTGGAGCTGTTTTCTTTTTCTTTATTTTTTTTTGCGTCGACTCTGAGCCGGTTTGTTTACATCCTGATTTTGATCTTTTTTATCTGGACTCATCAACAGTGTTTCTCTGCCTCTGTTTCTCTCTCTCCTCCGCCCATCAAATTAGAATGTTAATTAAAATGGTGCTCCTTCAGAAGATGACAAATCGATGATTACGCTGAGTGTTGAGACACCTTCCGCGATGCCCCCCAGAAGAACGCGAAACGCAAGGAACGTTCTTAAAAAGGAACTAGAGAGCAAGAGCAAGAGTTTCTATCTTTAAAGACTCAGGAAAATAATAAAGAAATGTCCCCGTGTTTTTAAGTATTTATACATCAAAGTACCTCTCCTATCTTCCTGTAAAATGTTGAAAGATTTTTGATAAGTAAACTTGCACCTTGAGGCTTGTACAAAAATAAAATCATAGTTGATTTGGGGCAACCTCACCTCTCCCATCATATCAAACCACGGTCGGAGGTTTGTTTTGAAGATCATTTGTCAAAAGCTTTGTTTACTTTGCTAAAAGTGTATGTTTGCAATTTAAGTAATTTCTTTTCATCTTCCACCTTCTGTTTTGTGAGAGATACGTGGGTAGAGGTGACCATGGCAGAGCTAAGGGGTAGCAAGTGGTGGCCATGACCGTGCCAAGCCCCCAGGAAGAGCGCCGGTGGTTGATGCCAATTTTCGTAGTGGCCAAATGGCGGTACTACAACTTCCGTGTCCGTCACGTAATGCCATTGGGCCCAAAAAGACTTTTTCCCATAGACTTACATTGGGAAAGAGACGTCTGTAACTCAGCGGATTGTTTTTTTTTAGGTGAATCAACTCCCCAGTATAAACACTCTAATAGCCCTTAGTTAAATCATTAGGTCCTAAAAGTTGTAAAATGCACTAATAGCTGAATCCAGAGTTATTTCCCTTCTTCTGTTCATGTGAATGAGACCCAGACCGAGGCTGGAGCGAGGGCTGGGAGGCGGAGTTAAAGGAAACGCTACTGCGCTCGCTCTACGGGCCCAATGGATGAGGAAGATCGCCAAAAGATCCGGGTATTTTTCCACTTGGAAGTCGAGCCATTTTGGCTTCATACGCCACTGAGCAACTTTCATCCAACGCCATATCCAGTTCTCTTAATACATCCATGGGCCGTGCCACACACTGTACCGCCTTTTTGGGACACTTGTTTTCTTTCACTTTTGAAATGTTTAAATGGAGACATTTTAAACAGAAGTTTTTGCTTGTGCATAACACCATCCCAATACAATCATAGTCATCTGAGCCATCAGAAGGCAGGGTGAAAACCTGGCCGTCATAGACTGGCCAGACTTGATAACCATTTAGATATGGGGATAACGGCGCACACTTTGGTACTGTCTTTCCTCAAAGACATTCATTTGTTCATACTTGTAAGTTGGCTCATTGTCACACAGTCTTGGCTTACTGGGACACTTGAATAGAACAAAGCCATTTGGTCGTGTTATTGGTAACAGCTGTGCTTCTACTACTATGACAAGTTAAAATGTCTGCTGGTTAGGGTTGTACTCATAAGCTCAGTAGTCCTTCACCAGTCACTGTTGCCTGATTGAATGAATGCAAAAGTGACTGACCCCAAATAGTGACGATAGAAAAAAAACAAACTGAACAAGACACCAACTTCTCTGCCACCATAAAATGAATACTAGGAGGTGAACAGTCCTCTACAACTGATAGTGCTTCAAATCAGTGGTTGTCCAGGCACTCCTTGTTCACCAGTTAATTCTGTCAAATCAACCCCCTGAACTATTTTATTCAATCCCTCTTGAAATCATCCCTCTTGCATATTCTGTGTCACGTCACATTACAGAAGCTAAGGATGCTGTAACTGCCATCTCAGTGGGACTTCAAACATGGACTCAGTCTCTTCTAGCAGCATGTTTGGGCAAAATCCACATCACCCCTTGCCTCAAAATGTTGACCCTGTGCATCATGGCCTTGAGGAGAGCTAGCTTCTATCTGTGGTGATTGAATCAGAGTGCTCCACATAGGCTACCTGTCGTATGACTTGCCCCCATCATGACAGTAGCTGTCCGTCTTTCAGTCTGTCAACCTGGCCCTGACAGAAGAGCCTATCACCCTGAGAAAGGGGAGAGAGGAGGGATGATTGGAGAGAGGGGAGAGAAAACCGCCAAATAAGATAAAATACTGATAGACAGAAATGCAGCCAGCCAGGCCAGGAAGGAAGAGGAACAAAAGAGAGCCAAAGAGAAAGGCGGGAAAGGTTCATCGACTAAAACAAAACATGAGGGACAAAAGGAAATATGAGAGAAAGAGAACTGGAAGAGAGGTGAGGCAAACGTGGAAGAGGAGGGTTAAACGAGACAGAGGGAGGAGGTGTTCATCACTCAGTGGCAATGACTGGCTGGTATCTGCATCTCCCTGTCATCTGCACCGGCTTCTGCAGGGTGGAGGAGGAAGGAAAGAGGAGGAGGAGGAGGTGTAAGAGAGGAGAAGAGGAGAGGGAAAACCTCTATCCTCCCTATCTCTGAGCCTCATCTCCGGCAGTTCAGGAGCCTGCTTTCCAAGAGTGCCTCATTTTCAAATCTCTTATCTCGGCCCCCGTTTTAAGTATCGCAGTTTTATATTTTTACATGTCATTTGCATGCAGCTCATCAAACCTGGCTCCCTCGTTTTTTTTTTTCTCCGCCTTTTTCTGCTTCTCCGAGGTGTGCGTTGATATGAGCACAAGGGAATAAGCTTTCACTCCGCTGCTGAGCAATAGCCGTGTACTGTATTGACGATGTTTGTACCTCGTGAGGGGAATATACAGTGTAAAAAAAGTATCTTGTGTCTCTGTTGAATGTTCGAGAAATGCTTTGCGTGAGTGCAACGGAGGTAAAGTGTGTGTATGTGTGTGTTTGTATGAGAGAGGCGGATGAGAGTAGGTTTTCTGATTTTTATCTGCCTTCCTTTTCTTCTTTGTATTTTTGGAGGATTCACACAGTGACCTCTTTGTTTGGGACAGTGAGTACACCCCTCCAACCCCCTGGATCGGGAAAGAAACCATTTCCTGTAGCCGAGAGATAGAACGAGAGACAGAGAGAGAAAAGAGGGAGAGATAGGATGGGGAAGGAGGGGCAGGCAGACAGAAGGGTAGGAATGAGAGTTGGGGAGAGGAAGAGAATTGGAGATTAAGAAAGAAAGAAAGAAAGAGGTGTATAAAAGGAAGGAGGCGATGCAGGAGAGCCGGTGAAAGAGGAGAAGGGAGGAAGAGGGTGAATTGGATGATTGAATGAATGATTTTGTGAGAGGAATGAATGAATGAACGATGGTTGAAAAGGTCAGCAGAGGAGCAGGGTGGCTTATTAAATTCCCAGCCAGAGGAGCACAACACGGTTGAAACGCTTAATGCAGGAGAGGATTTTTAGAGGAGAAATACACCATTTTGGAATGTGTCGTGAACTGTAAGATCTCCAGGCTTTGGTTGTGTTTTTCACTGGCTGTACAAATATGACATTACTTTTAGGAGATAACGCCTCTTAGAAGGGTTTGACAAGTACTTGACATGGATGTATCAAACCCTATTGGCTGCTACTGGTATTCCCTGACAGTTGTAGCTACAGTGTGTTGCACCAGTGATGAGGAGGGATTTTCTATTATTGATTCATCTTAATGAGTTTTGGATTAACCGTTTATTTGTTAATTGATACATTGTTTTTATGATACTTAATTGATTAATCATTGTATGCTTATTATTTTTGATAATGGTGAAAATGCTCACCACAATTTCTCAAAGGCCAAGGTGCTTCACATTGCTTGTTTTGGCCGAACATCATTTCAAAACTCAAACTGACCTGTTGACTATCACTGACCTGATAACAGTGATATTCAAGCATTTCAACCAGTTTTTGTTGGTGGGAGGGGGGGATTCTTCCCTTTCATTTTAAAAGCTTCCCATAGACAGTATAGTATTGTTAAATTCCAGCGGGAGGTAGAGTGGTTTGATCCCTGGCCCCTGCAGTCTACATGTCAAAGTCCTTGGGCAAGATACTGAACCCCAAATTACTTCCTGTGCGTGTGAATGTTTATCGCTCCCGTGAAACAGGTGGCACCTTGGTAGCATCTGCCACCATTCATACACTGGTGGCTTGTTTTGTAAAGCACTTTGATAAGATTAGAAAAGTGCTATATAAATTAGGGATGCACCAATCAGACTTTTTTAGCCCCGATAACGATACTGATATCTGGGCTGTGGGTATCGGCCGATACCGAGTACCGATCCGATACCAGTGTTTAATTAATCAGCTGTATATCTCACTGTGTGGAAGTGACTTGGATCATTCTTTATTTGTACACCAGTAAATTGGTAAACATTCTTCAAAATGAACAGGAATAACAACTCAAGTGCAAAATTTTTTAGTGCAGCAACAAATTGGTCAAAACTTAAACAGGAATTGAAATTCCATTTATAATGTATATAGTATATAAACATAGAATTTAATTGAGTAGATTGGCCCCATTGTCACCGACACCCGATCCAGCTATTTGAATCAGTATCAGTATCGGTGCATCTCTACTATAAATACAGACCAGGCCTGTTTTTTTTGATAGAAGGCCAAACTGTTGTATCAGTCCGACCCTCCTCCTGCAGTGAAAAGCATGCAGTAACATGGACTATTGACTTGTATGTTTTACATTTAATGACCATGAGACTGTCCTGTTCAGACCGTTACAGAGTAGTGTAAACCCTATTAGACGATGTGAAACAGTATACACTATTGAGACAGAGATGTGCTAGATGTACCGGTAATGATTTGCATATACAAACATACTTATTCCCCAGTGGTAGCAGTAAAACTGTGGCCGTTGACAGCTGTACAGAGAAATCTTAATCTGCTCATCTGCAGGGAAGGGTGGTGGTGGTGGTGGTGCTGGGGGAGGGTGGGCATGGGGGGGGGGGCTCAGTATATTTTTTTTCTCTATTTCCTCCCCTTTAATTGAAGCGCTGGGGTTAAACATTGGGGTTAGTTCAGGGAAAGTTCTGTGCTTCCCGTCCCCATCGCCGCCATCATCGTCATCATCATCATCCTCTCCACTGTTTGGCTCCCCAGAGAGAGAGAGAGAGAGGGCGAGGGCGAGCGAGGAGCCATTCTGATACTGAACGAGGGAATGGAGGAAGAAAATGAAGAAATGAAATCAGCCTGGCATCATTTGCATTCAAGTTTTATCGGTGTTGAGGAGGGCGTTTTTGGGCCTGATAAGGAGAGGGCGTCGCAGGCTGTGCTGGAGGTGGAGGGGGGTTGGTAGAGAGAGGTGTGTGTGTGTGTATGAATGGTGTATGAATGTTTTAAATGTGAACTGACTTCAGCAAAAGAGGGTGGCTCTGGAGTTCAGTTCTGTTTGCACTAACACATACACACATATGTGAATGTTACAGCAGCTATAGTGAGGACAGGGCATTGGGGGTGGGAATGGTGTATGTGTGGTGGAGGTGGGGGTGTGGGAGCGGGGGGTTAATATCAGACCAAATAATTAGATTCGCTATCGTCTCGGCGGCAGCAGTGCGGGGATCAGGCAGATTAAAGCCGGGCTCGAGGCTGGTTAATATTCATGAGGGGACCAGGGTCCGGGCGAGGGGCTTAGACTGCAGCTCAAAGACTCTCCTCCGGCTGATGGGGCTTAAGGCAGCGCTCTCAACCAAGATGGAGCTCTGCCGGGGAGGCCTGACATCCCACTGATAGATGGAGGGCTGGGCGGATAGTTAGGGTGAGACAAGAGGAAAAGAGGGTGACAAGGTCTTGTCGTACCTTGTCACGCTGGATCTACAGGTATATTTATTTGATCATGTTGTTTTTATGAGATGCCGGGAACATGACAATTCTGGTCAATCCCTCTGGTCCTCCCTCTTTCTTTTTTTTCCCCTTTTCATCCACTCCAAACTGTCACTGCTCACTTCATACAGTCCTGACACTTATAGTCTCACCGGCAGCGCTCATCTTCTCCTTAGACTCTTTGTAGAGGAAACACACACACTACAGGAATACATTTCCATGTCTGGGTATCGTGTGAACATTTTCAATATTGTTGCAATTAGTGTTGTTACGATATTGGAATTTCTAACTTGGACACAACACCTTGAAAAATATAAACATTTGATACCATTTTCGATACCACGGGGAAAAATTGACACAACATTGAGGGCATACAATTTTAGATTGACAGTTTTTTAAAATCTAATTTTAGGAAAACTGTCATAGTATAAAGAACACACCACCATATGCATACAATCTGAGTAAAGAAATGTAGACTTTTTATACAATCAGAACAGTGAGATCTTTTTTTTTTTCCACTCACCAAAATACTGCTCAGTGCATCAGTGATAAATATGGAACTGCACCTAAATGAAATATACTGCATTCTAAAGTTAGAAATATCTAATCACGTAATATGCAAGCATGAAAAGCAGAACAATCTGACCAGACATTCAATGTCAACTTTCATATAACTTTACTCTGTTCTTTGGACACATTTTGTTCAGTGCCAAACACATATCAAGGTTCTATAAAGGGATGCACAGATCGGACGTTTTCAGTCCCGATACCGATAGCGATATCTGGGCTTTGGGTATCGGCCGATACCGAGTAGTACCGATCCGATACTAGTGTTTAATTAATAAGCTGTTTGCCTCACTGTGTGGAAGTGATTGGGATCATTCTTTATGTGTAAAGCAACAACAGACTGGATTTAATCATTGCTTTCCTAACTTTGTAAAGCAAAATGTAACAAATAAATACATAGATATAAATTTAGTGAATTGTTATTTATCATTAAAATTATAAATTGTACACCAGAAAACTAGTAAAAAAAAAATCTTCAAAATTAACAGAAATTACAGTTCAAGTGTAAACCTTTTACATGCCGCAACAAATTGGTCAAAACTTAAATAGGAATTAAAATTCCATTATATAATATACAGTATATAGTATATAAACATAGAATTGAAATGAATAGATCGGCCCCATTGTCACTGATATCCGATCCAGCTTTTCGAGTCAATATCGGCCCGATATCCGATCCGGTATCGGTGCATCCCTAGTTCAATACCCAGCCTGACTGTTAGATACAGGCTACATTTGTGCTGCACTGCTCTCTCTGGGATGAAATGTTGTGGTCACGGCCCAGTCAGTGAGGCCACAGCAGGTGTTTTGCAGCTGCTCTCAAAGGAAAAATGATCTGTTTTAAGTGCTTGAGTTTGGTGAGTTCATTCTCATGTTGATAGTATTTCCATTACTTACTTTTACACTGTTTGGCTGCTCCAAAAGCTTTTCGGCAGAGCCCAGGGCGACTCTTTGTGGCTCCAGACACGTTCCTCGGGTGACTGTTGGCTATTTGAGTCAATGAGATCGGCCTCACACCAAGAGAAGTGAAAAGGGTTTTGATACCATCCGGTGGCCTCTCCGTTCTCCTTAACTCACCCCCACATCTTTGGCATCTGCATTCTCTACTGGCCTGGTTAATAACACACACACACACACACACGCACACTCAAAGTGTGATCTGGCCCTATGCCGCTCTGATTCTCATTATCTTATTTGAGGCTGTGTTGTCTGTGTGTATTCGTGGCTGTAAAGTGTGTAAAGTAGCATGTTCTCCTTGTTGCAGGTTGACGCTGTAGATAATCTAATTGGTGGTAATGTTGCAATTTAATTCCGTGAGTTAAAGCTTCAGTAGGTAGGATATATTTGGCATCATTGGGCAAAAATCCCATAACAACCTTTCATCATATTGTAATTCAAGTGTTCTGAGAGAAAACTAGACTTATGCACCTCCTCATGGCTCTGTTTTCAGGCTTTAGAAAAATCTCGCCCGTGACGGGACTTGACCAATCACAGGTCATTTCAGAGAAAGAGCATTCCTATTGGCTGTGCTCCGGCTGGTGGGCGGTGCTTGGTATTTCCTCAGCTGTTCTCAACATGGCTGCCGGGTCACAAACTTTCTCATTTTACAGCTAAACAGTACACTACAAGATGATTCTGAAGACATTTGAGGAGAGAAATAGACATTACAGTAACAGAATATTGATTCATATTCGATCAGCGCTGCCTAGTTTGACAGTGTTTGATTGGAGTTTGTGAGTGATTGACAGCTGCTCAGAGACGGCAGACTCCAGATCAGCTCTGATTGGATGATTTCCTCCGTTCTGTGAAATCTTGCCATTAGGAGCAACGGAGGACACAGGGGAACATGATTTTTTTCAGATTACCTGTCTCATGCACTGCTGTCAGGATATAGTGACCGTTTTATAAAAAAATACTTTTTTTTAATTATAATTGCTCCATTTCTACCCACTGCAGCTTTAAACCTTCAATTTCTGCTTTCTTAAAGTAAAACCAGCAGCATCTGCGGCAGCAACAATTGATCAGTATCTCCTTTAAATCCAGCTGTGATCATATTGAGGACATTTCCAAGTGATTTCACCCAGCATGTATATGTACAGTAGGTGCATATATTTGCATTCTACTGTACATAGCTCCTGCAGTGTTTCCTGAATCCCAATGAGTCCACACCACAGGCACGCCCCCAAAATAAGAATACTTTCTTCCTTCAGTCCTTCAGGTTTTCCTGTCTTCACATCTGATCCTGAACTACACTTGGCTGGAATGTCTCTTTCCACTGCTTGTTTATGCGAGAGCCGATATAATTAGAAAGGGTTCTGTAGTGAAATAAGATCTTAAAATAGTTTAATGAATGTTACAGTTTTGAGCATTTCACCTAAAAATGAGTTATTTTCAGGATAGAAGTACCTCTGTTAAACATTCCACTTCTCACTGGAATGATTTCTCTGGTCAGACATCAGATATGAAAAAAACATCTGTGATGTAACATAACTATGGATCACCCAAAGACACCGTGTATTATGTTTCTTTTGTCCTCGTAGACAGTAAAACTCTGACTTTATCGTAATTAAAACATGTTGATGTAGCTGTGGTCAGAGAGGAGTGGATAACATTGGCTTTTAATAAAAGTGTTATTAATTCTCAAATAAGGAAATATGGCACTCACAGTGAGTAATTACTTAATATTTTTGGAAGAACAAGTTTGTGTGTTTCTCATTTTCTCTTGCTTTGTATATGCATGTGTGTGTTTTCCACTTGTGCGCTACTGAGCTCTCCCCATTGCCCTATCATGGCGAATTCCAAAGCCGTGGCCGTGATGAATTAGTCTGAAACAAATTAGCAGTACTTACAGCTCAGACGGCTCCAGCATTGGGTTACAAATTAAAACAAAAGAAGCAGTATCTCCACATCAGCGCTAGTTCCCCATGAAATCCAATATGCTCTGCCTCAATCTACAGACTGAGAGGCTTCCCTCATTCTGTCCTTCCCGTCTCTCTTCTCACTGTCTTCCCAAGCTGTTCCACAGACAACGTCCATCTTCTGCAGGTATTTCAAGATTTAACTCTGGCTGTATAGTATGATCTGTCTGATCTCACTATACGCTAATGAAGTAAAGGTTTTCACCTTCGGTAAACAGACACCTTATAGAGTGGCAGAATCAGATTAGTTGTTTTGTAATGTTTTTTTTTCTTCATCCCTTATCTTTGGGGTCCCAAATCCCATATTGGGAACCACTGTTTCAGCCCATTTACTACAAATCACATATCCCTTACATCACTGGTAACCGCTTTATTTCAAACCATGCTGTTGTGTTTTGATAGTATGTATTTTTCTGCCATTCTAGGCAGCCATTGGTTTCCATTCCATTCAATTAATTATAAGAAAAAAAATCAATATAGCAGTAGTGATGCAGAGTCTACTGTTATTTTTTCATATTGTACAGAAGTGAATGGAAAAAAAAACGGCTGTCCAGAACAGATCATATTAGAGATGCACCGATCTGACTTTTTCAGTCCCGATAGTGATAGCGATATCTGGGCTTTGGGTATCGGCCGATACCGAGTACCGATCCGATACCAGTGTTTAATTAATAAGCTGTAGGCCTCACAGTGTGGAAGTGACTGGGATCATTCTCTTATGTGTAAGGCAACATAAGGCTGGACTTAAACATTGCTTTCCTAACTTTGTAAAACAAAATGTAGTAAATAAATACATAGATACAAATTTATTTAATTGTTACTTATTATTAAAATTTTAAATTGTACACCAGATAATTAGTAAAAAAAAATTTAAACAGGAATCAAAATTCCATTGTATAATGTATATAGTATATAAACATAGAATTGAATTTAATAGATCGGCCCCATTGTCACAGATATCCAATCCAGCTATTTTAGTGGGTATCAGCCCGATATCCAATCTGGTATCGGTGCATCTCTAACTCATATACATCCAAAAATCTAAAACGGCACAATAGGTTCTAATGAACTACTGCCATGCACGTACTTACACCTCTGCACTTGCCATGCAGATACAGTTTCATATTTTCAAAATTGATTGGATTGTATGTACTCTGAGTGCTTTGTAGTTCTCTAATGAAGAGCATTTAGGTAAGAACTGACTGGGAGGGGAACCGGGTTTTTGGCAGTTTGTTACAGATGGTAAGAATAGAAGTCAGATACGTGTGCAATGAGAATAACCATCAATCTGGGTAATCCTTTTTTGGCCAAATGCATGAAATATGCCAGTTTGTTTGAAACACACTTCCTGTTCGGGGCTTTCCACCGTATCGTACTCTCCACTGCTGAGTTTTCCTCCCAGAAAGCCAGTGATAGATCCCTTTTTCACTCACTTGGAGCCATGGTTCATTTTCACACTGACCAAATACTGCAGTATTGACAACACAAAGGAGTAATAATCACTGTTGACTGTTGCTACAATACAAACAAGCAAGCAATAATCGGTGAATTAGGATTTGATGACAAAAAAGGCTCCCATAGGCCTCTCATGTAGCAGACATTTTGACTTGTCACTGTAGGGAAAGCACAGGTGTTACTGATAACACTAACGATGGCTCTGTTCTATTCAAGTGCTCCAAGCGAGAGTGACGGAGAGTAAGCATGCACGATACCAGGACCCTGAAATCAAAGCAGCTGAATGGAATTCAGCCATCGTTCATTTCATTATTTACACCTGTGCTTTTCCTCCTGTGGCAAGTCAAAATGTCTTCCGTGAAAAAAGGCCTATTGGTCATGTCATTTCTAGAGTATTTAATTCTGAGATTGTTGTATCTATTGTTTTAGATATCAGCTTGGTTGAAGTGTGGAAACCAGAACTAAAAAAAAAAATGCACTATTTTAAAATCTCAAGAATATATAATAACACTTTTGGGAAAGAAAGACATTTAAAGTGAAACACGTGAAAAAGTCAAATAACGCCTTGTCACAGCAGCGTTGGTATTAAAGCGAACTTTTGAGTGCAGCAGAAGGAACATTTAATAAACAGGATGCAGCATCATCATGTCAACTTTGACCCTTATAGCCTGGAACTGCTCAGTCAGTCAGTCAGTCTGCTGTGGGGCCTCTCAGGTCTGAGTACTGAGTGAAGGCTGCCTCCTGGTGGCGATTGAGCAGTACTGCATCACAGACTGACAGAACAATACTTTGCTGCCCTCACACATCGGGTGTGATAGAAAAGTGATTCAGCCATTGCATGAACATTGAGGGTGTAAGAAAATATTGATTATGTTTTGTGATACTGTATTGATTCTCAAAAACACTGTATTGATTTGTAATGAATAGCTAACATGCAAAGATCAACTCAGTCAACACTTTATTTCCGTTTGAAAGTAGTCAGTGTAGTGCTAGTTTTCCTAAAATTTGATTAAAAAAATCGCAATATATCACCTTGCTTACAGTATCACAATATATGGCAGTGTATTGAATCATAACCCCTGTATCATGATACGTTTCATATCGCCAGATTGTTGGACATCATACATTTTTAGTCTTTTAATCCCTTTTAAAATGTTGAATTAGTTGTGTTAAGCTAGGAGAAGGAAAAACAACAGAGTGGCTCAGCCAAGGTCTTCCTTATTCACTTCCTTGGCGGTTAGAAGTTAGAACAGAAGCACAAACATACAGAGCATTTACCACTTTGATACCCATTGCTGTTAATAGCTGGTCAAATTAGCCTTTTCTTACAACTTTTTATCTGCAGGGCAGCTTACACCGATCAGCCATAACATTATGACCACTGACAGGTGAAGCGAGTAACATTGACTATCTCGTTACAATGGCACCTGGCAGTGGGGGGGATATATTAGGCAGCAAGTGAACATTTTGAACTTTGAACTTTGTGTTGGAAGCAGAAAAAATGGGCCAGCGTAAGGATGTGAGCGACTTTGGGCCAAATAGTGCTGGCTAGACGACCGGGTCAGAGCATCTCCACAACTGCCGCTCTTGTGGGTCTGCAGTGGTCAGGACCTACCAAAAGTGATCCAAGGAAGGAAAACCGGTGAACCAGCGACAGGTTCAGACCCGAGGCTCATTGAAGGCTGGCCCGTGTTGTCCGATCCAATAGAAGAGCTGCTGGAGCTCAAATTGCTGGAAAATGAATGCTGGTTCCGATAGAAAGGTGTCAGAACACACAGTGCATCGCAGTTTGTTGCGTATGGGGCTGCGTAGCCGTAGACCGGTCAGGGTGCCCATGCCGTCATAATGTCATGGCTGATCGGTGTATGTTCCCATGTATTCATGATGCTCCCAGAATTCCCTGCAACCCAAACCTCACACCGGTTCACTGAGAAACTGTGCTAATGAAGAGATTGTTGGACAAGTTGATGTCTGATGGTGTTTGTTGAGTATGATGAGACATTTAAAGTTGACATTTTTACGTGATACTGGAAAGTGCGTGCGTGTGTGCGTGCGTGCGTGCGTGCGTGCGTGCATTTTATGGAGACATGGGATAAGCCGGTGGCCTGGGAGTGACTGTCAGAGGGAATGCTCCTGGAGCCTCATATGAACAAAGACATGACTGTACTCAGGACACACAGGTGTGTGTATATCTGTGTGTTTTACGTGTTCTCCCTCCCTCCCTCCCTCCCTCCCTCCCTGTCTCTCTCTCTCTCTCTCTCTCTCTCTCTCATACCTCCACACATACAGACACTGGATGTTGACTCTCCACTCTTTGTCCAGTGTATTCACTGTGGATCTAATTATGGCAGCCGTCTGAATAGCAGCCCGTCGACCTCATCAGATCTTCTTTCTCTTCCTTTTCTTCTCCCACTCTCTCCCGGGGTCTCTCTTCCTCTTTTATTCCTTTTCTCCTCTTTTCTTCTCTCTTCTCCTTTATTTTCCATGTGGCTTTGTTCAGCCCGTGCTCCCCTCATTTCCTCATTTCCTTCTTGGGTTGTAATCATCCTCTGCTCACTGGCATTCTTTTTATAAACGGGTGTTTACCACTGGCCACACGCTGGACAGTACCATGACTGTGTATTCCCAATTGACGGCAATTATTGCTTGGATTTTTGTGATTATCTCATGGTCTGCATACTATACAGCAGCCCAGTTAAAGAAGAGAATTGACACTTGAAAGTGACAATGGCATTTATTTTAAGAGTATCTCTCTTATTTCATTTAATTAGTTTCCCTTCGAAACAATGTTAAAGGGAGACATGAGAGAAACGTGTGAACCAATTGACGCTGTATAATTTTCCAGCTGTGGGATGGTAGCACTACACTGTATGTACTGCTGGTACTATGAAAAGTTCCATGAATATGAACATGTATGAATCAGTGGAAACTGTGGTCATTTCCAAAGAATGAAAGGCAGAATATCATTTGTTAATCGCTCATTTGTTTAAATTTTAGGCATGGGAGGGTTTTAAAGGGTTAATCTATTTAATAACAAGAAATAGTGAAACATACATCACAGTTTCCCAGAGTTGAAGATGGCATCTTTAAATAGTTTTTGTCTAACCAACAGTCCAATGATATTTACAATGACACAAAAGAGAAGCTGGAATCAACACATTTTGATATTTTTGCTTAGAAAAATGACTTAATTTTATTTTAATTGAGTAATTAATTAATCAACAAATGATTTCAGCATTGGTCATCACAAACTAAGACCTACATTGCTGGTATATTTGACATTATCATGTAAAATCATGTCCTAAAAAAGCCATTGACAATGAGAATTGTTCTTACATTGAGCAGTTGACCTTTAATCTGACTGTGCAGTGTATTATACATATTTGTATTTGTATTTGTAGTCTTTGACCTTTGAAATACATACATAAATGGCCGACTTCCGGTTGCAACATGGCTTGTGTTTGGGGGCCATATGGAGCCTGCTGGCCACGCCCGAGCCCAATCACTGCAGAACAGAATAGATACACCCTCTGCTTCATTATAGACTGTATAATTCAGCAGTGACCATGATGAGTCTGACCAATGAAAAGGTTCTGTTCATTGCTCATCTCCTTTCTGTGTGTGTGTTTTTTGTGTGCAGAACTCAAGGTTGGCTCTGGTGTGTGAAGATCCAAACTGTTGGATGACTCTGCTCCCTCTGACCTCTGATGTCTCAACTGCCAACTGTACCATCTACAGCCGAGGTGACAACGGAGAACAGCTATTAGTCTGATGATGACTATTAAAACACAGTTGTAGTAATATAAAATATGTCTTCATGTGAGAAGTTGTTGACAAACACTTTACATTAATGATCACCTATAAATGTCCTTATATCTGCTTAGAACTACAGTGTAGTGTGTTATAAACCATTCATTAAATGTTTATATACAGGTTAAAGTAAGATGTTACCATCTTTCCTGCTGAGACTGACCTCATTACTAATTAACTCTAGTAACCATCTATTGAATTGCCCTTTTTCAGGGCAGACATTCTAACACAGGGCTAATTAACCACTAAGGATGGCTTCATTCCATTCAGGTATGTCCGTTCCAGGGCTTTGCTATCAGGGACTTACTGGGACACTTAAATGTAATGTAGCCAGTATCAGTGATATTAGTTCCACCTTTGTGTTCGCGGCTACAACAAGTCAAAATATCTCCAATCTTTAGGCAACCACCACCACAAAATAGAATCAATTCAGTGTATTAACTGGCATGAAAACAAAAAGTGAATTGTTACCATATCTTACCAAACCAGGGATGTGCCTTGTCAGTTTCCAATTGTGACCTGAGCTTGTGTGTTTTTCAGGTGCGGAGTTGTTCTGTAAGGTGATCAGAGAGCTTGCAGCTGGTGAAAGGCTCCTGGCTTCCCTGTCCCATCGGGGCTCCTCCTCCTCCTCCCCGCTGACCCAGCTCTCTCCTCCGCTCAGCCTCGTCACCCAGAAACAACCTGTTGTGAAGGAGGAGGAGTCACTGTACCCGCCGGCGCTGCGTTCAGACATCCAGCTCCTCCCACAGCAAGCTGGCATGGCTGCCATCTTGGCTACTGCCGTTGTCAATAGTGAGTGTTGTCTTGAAGACATGAAGTATATATATTTGTTTCATTTGGTGGAATTATAGCTGTTTTTATGTTTATGCAAGAGAGTATATATTATAGTGTATACATATAAGTAGGTTCTAATTTGGCTGACTAAGTTATCGATTTGAATGGTGGGATTTTAATAATCTTTATGATACAAAGCGGTGTAAAAGGTACTAGAAAAACCAGCAATGTAGTAGAAATGCAAAGGAGATATTTCCTTAAGAATATATATTTAAAATGTACATATGAGATATATGGCCTAGTATTACATCCAGTACAGTATCCCCTTCTAATCTTTTATGCTATACAATTTCTGTCTTGTCAGCCTTTACATCTTTTATCCTGACATCGTTACTCTGATCACTGCAATATTAGCTGGTGCCTGCAGGCCATTATTTAGCATTTGTCTTCACTGTTGCAATGATCTCTTTGTCCATAAGATGGCACTGCAATGCAACTCAATAAAGTTTCCCATTGGCCATGTGCTGTGCTGATGTCTGTAGCTGATGCCCAAGCACACACCCACACACACACACACACACACACACACACACACATTTGCTGTGACCATTGGTAATTATCCTAGATGATTACACATTTATAGATCTGGTAACACTGCAGCAAATTAATTTGATGTTATTAAAAATAACCCAGATGATAAGACGTATGATAATTATTGTATTGACCTTAGCTTCCTGTTGCCTTGGATACTCATAGCAATGGAATGTGCGTGACCCAAATTTAGCACTTGAGGTACTTGAAGTTGAACACCCACACCTCGCCAAACTGGTCTCTATTTGATCAGTAGTTATTTTTCATCAAGTTGCTCAAACCGTTACGTTTTTGTGTTTCTGTTCCGTCAGCTAACTCTAAATGTATGTTCTTCTGTCTATCAGAGGACATATTCCCATGCAAGGACTGTGGAATCTGGTACCGCAGTGAGAGGAACCTGCAGGCCCACCTTATGTACTACTGCGCCAGCCGTCAGAAGCAGCCGGCCGCAGCCTCGTCTCCGCCGCAAGACAAACCCAAGGATTCCTACCCCAATGAACGCATCTGCCCTTTTCCACAGTGCAACAAGAGCTGCCCCAGTGCCAGCTCACTGGAAATCCACATGCGCACACACAGTGGTGAGAACCAGACTTGCTGTATATGTATGCCAAACAGACAAAGGGTCAGAACATTCAGGTCTAACTTGTAGATACTTGACCAGAGTGCATTCATCAACCACTTCATTAGATCGTCTGGTATAGATGAGCCTGCTGTTTTTTCCCTTTAACTTATTGTCCCTTCCTGTCCTTCCACAGGTGAGCGTCCATTCGTCTGTCTCATCTGTCTGTCAGCCTTCACCACTAAAGCAAACTGTGAGCGCCACCTTAAGGTCCACACGGACACACTGAACGGGGTGTGTCACGGCTGTGGCTTTGTCTCCACCACGAGGGACATCCTCTACAGCCATCTGGTCACCAGCCACATGGTTTGCCAGCCTGGATCTCGCAGTGAGGTGTACTCCCCAGGGCCAGGTCTTCCCAAGCTGCCCCTGTCCACTGGTGAGTCATACCATCATTGTGACAGCTGATTTTTCAAGTCTGTGTATAAACTTCAATCTGGACCAGACTCATTGTTCTGAATCTTGCCATTCTAAATCCATTCAAATGTAAGCTGCTGTTATGGTTCACTAAACTTGACTCTCTTCTTCAGGTCTCAGTCCAGGAGACTCTGGTGTGGTGCTGAAGTGTCAAGTGTGTGGCTACAACTCTGACTCCCCTGCCCAGCTTCAGCAGCACGTACGAACCCACCTAGAGGTTCGGGTCCCAGCCGAAAGGAGCCCCACCCCTCGCCAAAGTACCCCATCATCAGTTGACCACTCCCAGCACCAGCCGTCTCCCCAGGAGAGGGAGCCTCTAGCCTGCGTCCCTACGCCGGACTCATCCAGCCCTGGTGCAAACGGCGGCTCGGCCACGCCTCGAGACTACAGTCCTCCCGATGCCCCAACCGCTGACCTAAAGATCAAAGAGGAGCCTCATTCAGAATCAGAGACAGAAGAGCAGCAAATGGAGATTAAGGAGGACGGAGAAGAAGAGGAGCTTGGTGAAGAGGAGGGACAAGAAGAAAGAATGGACACGAAGGAGAAGCAAATCGCCACGTCCTCTTTCCCGACATCGACCTCTCCGAAGAGTCCAGTCAAGACTGTGAAGGCAGAACCGACTAGTCCCACCCCTGGTTCTAGCCCAGCACATGTGGGAGGCACTGGGTCAGTTCTTCCTGGAGGAGCAATGTTCTTGCCTCAGTACATGTTTAATCCCGAGGCAGCCATCTTGCCTCAGGCCTCGGAGATACTGGCTAAAATGTCCGAGATGGTCCACAGCCGTCTGAAACAGGGCCAGCCAGTTCCTCAGAACAACCCAGCGGCCTTCTTCCCCTCTGGACCGACTGCATCTACGGCCGCAGCCACTCCCCCTCACAAAGGAGCCACCTGCTTCGAGTGTGATATCACCTTCAACAACATCAACAACTTCTATGCACATAAGAGGCTGTACTGCTCCAGCAGGCACCACGGAGAGGGAGCGACCTCGGCTTCGGACCCGGGATCGACGAGGGATGCAGCCCCGGCCACGATGCCTTCTAGCGGGGCACATGGCTCGTCCACATCTCCTCAGGGCGGAGCAGCGAGTAGAGCAGCCTCTGCTTCTCCTACTGACTCTGACCCTCCTGCAGCGAGTGGAGCAACAGAACCCAAGAGGGTGTTGGAAGTGAAGACAGAAAACCCCGTGGGGAGAGAGGGTATATCATCCTCTTCTGAAGGGGAAGGCGGAGGGGGGAGTGTAGGAGGAGGAGGTGGAGGAGGAAGAGCAAGTGAAGGCAGCCAGAGTCCTGCTAGTGTTTCTGCAGAGGACCAAGAAGAAGATCCCAATAGAACCTTCTGCCAAGCCTGCAACATCCGCTTTAGTCGTCATGAAAACTACACAGTCCATAAACGCTTCTACTGCGCATCACGCCACGATCCAACCAACCACCGATCTGTACACATGGCCAAGGCGACCACAGCGGCGGCCTTCCTTCCCCAGCCCATTCGCAAACGCAAGAGGAAGAAGATGTACGAGATTCACATGGCCAGAACTGAAGCCTTAGCCAACGCCGCCGCTGCTGCCGCTGCCGCCGCGGCCGCCTCCGCTGCTGCCTCCGCACCATCTCCCTCTGTTCTGGGCTTGGTCGTGAAGCAAGAAGTTTCCCCCGGCGGGGTGGGCAGCTCCAGCCCCGAAGGAGACGGCCCGATTGACCTCAGCAAGAGGCCCCGTCTGAGAGAGGCTCCACGGCACGGCAGTAGCAGTATTCTCCCTGCCCTGCCTCTTACCGACTACCACAAGTGCACCGCCTGCAGTATCAGCTTCAACAGCATTGAGAACTACCTGGCTCATAAAACCTACTATTGCCCCGCCACCACCCTCCAGCCCCACACCTTGGAGCAACTTCACAGGCTCAAGAGTTCGGCCTCTACCTCTCCCAAAAGCAGGCCTCAGCAGGAGCGTCCGGATCTTCTGCACCCTATGGAGGCTAAAGCTCTACCTGCTGAGTGGGTGGCCCAGGCTCAAGGCACATCATCCAGTCCTCACCCCTCCGCCTTACCGGCCTCCGACGCCACATCTCCTCCCCATACGACCACCACGCTCGCAGCCATCCCAGGAGCTGGAGCCAAAGGCGTAGGCGCCGGTTCCTCTCAGGCGATCTGCCCGTACTGCCCCAACAGGCTCATCACCTGTGATCTGATGGAGCACTTCAAGACTACCCACGGCCTGGTTGTTACCATTCAGCCACCCCAGCCAGGCGGCGCAGTCAGCCGCAGCCCCAGCCTTAGTCCCAGGGATGGAGCTGCTCCGACCACCTCCACCACCCCAACCAGCCAGCCCAGACTGCTCTCACGAGTTCACAGAGACAGCATCAACGGGCAGGCAAGGAGCGGTACAACTTCTCCCGTCTCCCCGCTGGTAAACGGCAGCCCTTCAGCCGGCGGCGGATCGCCTTCGGCCAGTTCACCTCTGCCCCTGTCTCCCCCAAGGGCTCCTTCTCTGACTTTGTCACCTGTGCCTGAGGTCCCGAGGGAGACGGTTGGGTCATCCCACCTTCCAGACAAGGCCGTCCCCGCCATGGCCTCCCATCCCATCCCCACACCCCAGCCTACCCCCATCACCGGCCCCAAAACCACAGTGATCTCCCCCGTCCTGAACGGTAACTCCCGCTTCTGTCGACTCTGCAACATCAAGTTCAGCAGCCTCTCCACGTTCATAGCTCATAAGAAATACTACTGCTCTTCCCACAGTGCCGAACATGTCAAGTGAGCTGAGTATTTCTCTTCTTCCTCTTCCCCCTTACTTTATCTTTCTGAGTGGAGGTTTTCCTTCACTAAGGTTCCAGAGAAGCTCAGTTGTCCCTCCTCCTCCTCCTCCAGTCCTCCCACATGGATGCCAAAATGGCGCTCAGCTGGCATGACCATGAATGACAATGAATGACTGTTACTCACCTGGCGGGGCCTGATGCCCAACTGCTCCAGAGCAGAATTTGCAGGTGGTGTTACTAACATACCATGAACTGATATTTCTCCTCCGATGGGTCAAAGTTTGTAGTACACTAAGAGCTGAGACAGATGCTACCTGCACACACTGGTGTGCCCTCGTCCCCTAGATCACTCTCTGTCTTTGTACCCCCAGCCACCAATTCAAAATCGACCACTCCCAGGCCTCACAGTATGTTGCATTAAGGGGACGTTAAAAACATTTATGTCAACAGCCTGTTTTCTGTCTCTCTGTTTGACTGTCAGTAATTCGATTCTGACCGTTGGAGGCATTTTTCTGACTGATGATGATCCAGTAATGACGATGCTGATTATGATGAATCTCCAGTCTTTTCCTGAGCTCTTAATGTTCCAGACCTAAACAGAGGAATCGTTTTCTCTCGTGTGGAAAAGACTTGATCATTGTTAATGTTTTTATTATCTGTGCATAGTGTATGATGTCTGAAAAAAAAAATAATTCTATAATGCTTTTGGTTTCAACACTGGCTCTTTTTTGCTTACCTAGAGAAGCTAAAGCGATTTAGCTGAAAAACAAATATGTGGTATCACAATGTTACTAATTACTGAAGGATAATATTTCAAAAATGGACAGTTTTTATTTCGTTTTCTTTCATACACACAAATTTTTATTTTCTCTTTAAAATGCAAGGGAGAAAAAAAAATGTGAAATATTTATCTTTTAGTCCTCACTGATTTCATGTCAACAGAAAACTACCTACCTGGTGTCTGAGAGTACTTGTATTTTTTATTTGTATATTTTTCATACTGTTGGAAGGAACTGTTTGGATCTGGGTATGTTGAAGTGCATTTTCTAAATGTAGATATGTAATATCTTCTCACAGTAATCACTGGGATCACACTGAACTTTGTTATCACGTTAGCATTTGGTGTTCTGTTTATGTAGTCCAGCGCTGTTTATTTTTACCCCTTCTTGTACGATTAGATCAGAACAGCATCCTCACTTACAGCTTTTCACAAGAGAAAGTTGAACGGAGCGCTACTGATACTGTTGTGTTTATATTTTGGTGAGAATGATGTAGCCTCCCAGATTTTTAGGGTATACAAAATCCAAATTTTGAATCAAAAGTCTATCTTTAGTTACCAGCCTCCATATACCATGCAAAGTAGGACCATTACAGACACTCAGCTTTAAATTATTTGTTGCACAATTCCATTTCACACATATACTATAGGGATACACAAAACACAAAAAAAAAATGCTTCAGTGTATAATGCACATCTTAAAATATGTTATTTTTCTTTTAAATTATTGTGTTTCAGTCCGGCAATGAAGGCATAGCAGGGAATAGTCACATCTTGGCACAGCGCCTCACACAGTAGAGTAACCACTTATTGTGGTCCATGGTGTGTGTGTGTATGAGAGAGAGAGAGAGAGAGAGAGAGAGAGAGACTGTGCTTGTCCCCTCTCTCACTTTATTGCTCAGCCACTCATGCACACATACTCACACAAAATTTACGCCTTGTTCCCATGCTGCGGTTGCAGTTGCAATACAGTGTTAGTTGGAACTGTGAAATATTCAATTATTGATGCAAACTTACCAACGTAAGGGTCATCTTAAGTTTATTAAGGCCCAGACTTAATTTTTAATTGAAGCTACAAATAGCCAATATTGCATTCAGACGCTGAATTTGTTACAAATTTGGTCTTTTTTTCTCCCTCAAAATTCGAAAGAATAAACATTTCCCTCAGGATTTTTACTCTTTTCAATGTAAAAGAGCCTCTAAAACAGCATTTGGACCTTTATGATACACTAAAACTACAGAGCTAGGCAATAGTATAAGGTGATAGCAGCTTCATTGGAAGTTCTGGGGCCAATCCTCCCACACTGACAGGAGCAGGGGAGCACATAAACCAGCTATTAGACATTTTTGCTAGAATGCTAATGTCCGTCAAACTGTAAATGTACTAACACAAGGACAGATCTGGACCTGTGTTGGCTACTACTGACCTGCTTATTCAGTAGTACACATCCGCCTAATCAAAAGTCTTCACTCTCTTGTCAGTGGTTGGGAGAAATATTGTTATACCTGTTCACATTTCACTCACTAAGGGACAACCGAACAAGCTGTAAACACAAAATTGACATATTATCACCGTATAAAGTTGTTCTGGCGAATGTAGCAATGTTAGCTCCTCATTATTTGATTCATGTTCTCCCCCATCTGTCCGTTCCTAAAACTGGTAACCACATGAAAAAAAATGTGTAACATAATTCAAAATTGCTGGTTGGTTTCCTGCTCTCTTGTGGTTTGGAGCAGCACTGTACCGGACACATCTTACTACTAAGTGTTTACAATTGTGCTGGTCTATCTCTCTCAGTTCAAAAGGAGAGAGAGAAAAAGCAGAAGAAAGTCACAGAGTCAGCAGCTCCAAACAAATTGAGTAACCGAGTGCTGGAAAATCATCCTTTGAACTTAACCCCTTTTAATTGCACTGTGTTGTATAAAAAAATGTGCTGAATGTTTAAGTTTTAGGGACTTTTTTTGTAATGTATTTATGTTATATACAGAACTTTTCCCCGTCCAAAGTGCGTCATCTTGAAGGACTTTTCTGAAAGATTTTAGCCCTCGCCTAAAACTTTTTTTTTTGTAGTTGTAAACATGTTTTGTTAATGATTCCTCTGATGTCCATAATGGAGAAAATCACAATGAATGTCAAAACTTTTTATTTCCATTTCATTTCATTTCAGTTCCATTACACTCTTGTCCAAACTATGCATGGGAAATAAAAAAAAGTTCTGAGAGACACTGATGGAGAATGTGACTGCACTACTTTCTAGTGGCTTCAATCTGTTTTTGTGAGAATGCCTACGCACAACTCTCGTCACGTACCTGAGTAGTCCTTGACTTTTGTAGGTGCTTCATTCACCGTTGCTTATAGTCACTCATAAATCCCTTCCTTTTATAAGAAAGTTTCCAGTGCGCTGTTAGGTGCTCACTCTTGAATAAAGGCTGAGTGAATCATCAGCTTTCTTTTCAAAAAATGTGCATGAGCAATAGTACCTGTTAGAAAAATAAATGTGCCCAATCAGAGCTCCAAGGCTGCTCCACTCAATGGCAAAGTGAACCGATAAAAACGCTGTTACCTTTAGCTTGCACAGAGACCAAATTAATTATTGCTTATTTTCAAGTGACCTTCTCACCCTGTATTTATTCTTCAATTATGGAATGTGAATTGACGTCTCCCTGTTGTATTCAGGTACTGAGTAATACTCTGTGTTTTGGTGCAGTTTCAGCTCACATTGTTACAAGCATCAAGAAAACACTTGACAGGAGATGCCATAATGAGGACCATAAACAAACCAGACCTGAGAATGCTGGCAGCTCCTTATTCCATTTTACTCAACTGAATATGACCTGGAATGCTTTACAGCACTAAGGGATGCTGCTTAATGGCACAGATAATGCAATAGCCTTTTTTTTATTTCAGCAAACTTCAAATGTATGAACTTAAAAAACTGTTGAAGTACTAAAAATGATGTAATAAAGTGCTATAATATAGCAATGAACTAATAACCCACCCATAAACTACTGCAAATTGTTCCTTTTCCAAAAAGTGATTTGTTGAATTGATAAGACACATAATGTGCTGTGATTGGTCAGACTAATACAGCCATTGTTTATTTGTTAATTTATTTAATACCGTTCACATTAATCAATAGTGACATTGCAAAAACATAATGTACATTACCGTTCAAAAGTTTTGAATCAGCTTTTATATTGATGTTTTGAATGAATATTTCTGCATACTGGGGATCCTAAACAGTCTTGAATTACACAAATTAAATTATTTGCTTTTATCAGTAGCCTATTTGTGGAAGTCATGTTCTCAGATGTATTGTAATGAACTAATATCATGTTCTACATATCTGTTTGAATTTTTGTATTCAATAAATTTGGAAAAAAAAAGTTGATTGAATATAAAAAATAAATTAAAAAACTACTTTATTTACTTACTGTTCACTGTTGTAAACAGACGCACACTGGCGTAGTCGCAGTGCAGGACAGCATTCATGCACACATGTTCGCCAGCTGCCGATATAAGACTATAAATTACAGGGATTAGGATACTAATACTGTGGTGACAAAGACGTTTCCAGCGGAAACACTGTGGCTCACATTCATTTTGAAAGGGCAATGACCGATGGTGCAAGTCAGTAAGTCAGTGACAGACTTTCGCATTTATAGGGCTGTGCACCCGCTTTGCTGCGGTCCAGCCAAAAACAGAGAAAACGTTTATCTGCAGTCTTGCAGGCTACACGACACACCGTGAGATTATTTCTGGGATTAACGTACTTATTTTAACCCAAACCATGATCTTTTCCTAAAATCAGAGTTGTTTTTGTGCCTAAACCTAACCAAGTAGTTTTGGTGCCGAAACCGAAGCTGTGACCGTTTTGAAGGTGTATCATTTAGTAGGCGTGTCCTGTAGTACTGTGCACCCAGACCTACCTGAAAACAGTCGTCTCTTTTCTTCCTCTTTAGCAGTTTTGGCAGTGCCTTTCCCGGTTCACTACGCTGATTACAGCGCCACCACATCAACATAATGCTGCAATTGTTGTTACAAATGACAGAAATCCACCAAATGCAACGAATGTTAGAAATCTGTCTTCCATGAAAGGTTCTGTCAAGAGCCGAAGACGGGACAAAATTTGACAGCCGCCTTGTAATTCTCTATGCAGGAAAAACCCTGCAGAGTTCTCATTGGTGATGAAGAGGTCACAGACAGGAGATGCCTTTCCTGGAACGAAGAGCAGCTCGGTCTTGTCGAGGTTTAGCTTCAGGTGGTGTGCAGGCATCCACTGAGAGATGTCAGCCAGACGAGCAGAGATTTGTTCTGTCACCTGGGTTTCAGACAGGGGAAAAGACAGGATCAGTTGAGAGTGATTAAAGACGAAGGGACCCAGAACAGAACCCTGAGGGACCCCAGTGGTGAGGCTACAAGGTTCAGATACAGATTCTCTCCAAAGTCACCCTGTAAATGCAGCCGTTGAGGTAGGATGTGAAAAGGGAGAGTGCAGAAACTGAAAACTCTCAGTTCTTGGAGGGTGAAGAGGAGGATCTGGCGGTTCACCATGTCAAACGCTGCTGAAAGGTCCAGCAGGATTACGACAGTGGTGATTAATAAATACACTCTCGACCGGTCACATCACTGTTGTCATTGCTCTGAAATAGCTGAGCCAATCACAGTGATAACAATCGCTTAACAACGATATCACGTTGTGATTCTCAGCCTCCCTCTAACTCCAGATTTAAAGTCACTTGCATTGTTTGAAATGTGTGACCAAAACTACATGTCTGGGGCAGCATTGGAAACAAAAAATGCAGCAGTCTAATGCCATCACATGGTCATCACATGACCTAAGTATGGGACTTTAGTTCAAGTTTCAAGTTCGACTTTCAAGTTTATTTGTCATATGCATTTAAAAGTACAGTGTACAGTGAAATGCAATGAAATGCATTTTACCCTGGCTCTCTCTCAGCCCTTAAAATCTATAAATAGTGCAGTTGATAAATACTACAATAAATAAGACAATACCTGAGAATACAATTATAAAACAACCTAAAAACATCCATAAAACAATCCACAGCTCTGCATTCATTTAGTGCTACTGTTCAGTAGTCTGACCGCCTGCCTGAGGGTAAAAACTGTCTCTGAGGCGAGAGGTCCGAGCTCTAATGATCTGTAGGCGCTTCCCTGAAGGGAGATAAGAGAAAAGTGTATATGCTGGATGACTTGTGTCCTGCATGATACAAAGTGCTTTCTTCCTGCAGCGAGTGGTGTAAATGTCCTGTAACTGTGGTAACGGTGATCCAATAATTTTAGATGCTGTTTTCACAGCGACGTGATAACAGGTGTTTGTATATGAGTGGGATGTTACCCAGAATTAATCCAGTTAGGAGGTGTATATGACTAAAAATGGAGATGGAACAGCATATTTTATGACAGGTATATAATTATGTCTGTTGAGTCAGTTATGAAATCAAAGTCTACCACTGTATCTAAGTAGAGAAGTAAGGACCAAACTCTCTTATTATCCTTAACTCTTTTTAATCAAATGAAAGAGTACATTTTGATGAACCTTATATAAAATCACATCTAGATTCACATCAAATTCACACCGATGTCAAGTGTCACAGAGAGAGCACTTTCCTTGTCCTCAGTTGTCCGGATGATTGCTTTGTATATTGCTGAATGATTGATTCAACAGTGCGCTGAGCAGTGAGCGCTGCCTCCAGAGTTTCAGTGAAGCGAATGATCCAAGCTCCTCGATTAAACACCTACAGTCTCTTGAGTGGAGCAGCCTTTAACAGCCCTCTGGCTTTTAGCCCTGAGGTGGTTTATAGCAAAAACTGATGTAGTCCCCCAAATTAGCCTGGACAAAGACAGTTAGCAGACTGAATATTTTTTTTTTTTTGCTGTGGCTTTATGGCTTTAAGGATGATAATATTGATCAACGGTCCTGTCTTTTGTTCCATCTGTCCAACACTTTGGTCCAGAGTGAAAATCTTGACAACTATTGATTGGATTGCAATGAAAATTGGTGCAGACATGGCTCCAGGGGATAAATACAGAGGACGGAACCTGCCAAAATATAAAATGAATAAATACATGACTCAATCAGTAAATAAATGAATAAATATGCCATTAAATGTACCAAAAATAATACTAAAAATAACTGTAGGCATTAATTGATAAAATGTGACATAAATTGATATTTCTATTTTAATTTGCTTCACGTTTGTATTAATTCACCTCTATCTACTCTATTTAATTTCCACTTTTAGTATTCATTTTTTGCGTTTATTTTTTATTTATTCAAAATGTAATTTAATACTTATTAAATCATACATATTTATTTATGTATTTATCTATTTCTCAATTATTTTCCCTTTATTTATTTCCCCAAGGTGATTTATTTCTGTATTCTCTTCTTTATGCATTTCTGCTTCATTATGCAAATGAGGGGGCTGTCATTCAACATGTGTCATGGGTCAGAGTGCACTGATCGATTGGCTATACTCTTCCAGGCGTTGCTAAACGCCAACGTTAGCCTCGCTATGACGCTAACCGGCACTACAAACTAGACAGGCCCTGGAGGAGAGCTTTCGTTCCCATAGTCTGAAGGTAGGCTACCAGGTCCAAAGAACGGCACGTTTTCTTTTACAACTGCACACAGACCACAGAGAGATGTGCCGAGGCTTTTCAGGTCGGGGAGAATCTAATGTTAACGTTATCTCTGTTGATCCAGTTGGTCCGCTTGCTTCCATGGCTGCAGAAGGCTGTGTTTGTTTGTGCCAATTTGTTTCATATGTGGCAACGGGGTGTTGAAATGGGCAGAGGACAGGATCACACCGGAGAAAAACAAAAACAGACGTTCCGGACCGGGATGGAAATTTCAAAGGAGTCTGTTGTAGCATTGTTGTCGGAGAAGCCAATATTTCAATTCAGCATGTTTCCTTAATCTCTGATGACATATCATGGTCATTTTATGATTTATTACAGTAAATATATCACACATTGGTCCTTTAAACGCAGAGGGTTAACATAACATGCATCCAGCTGCCTGTACCTGTCGCCTGTTCCTAACTTGCTCACCAGTCGTGCCCTCTTGATTTTGTTTGACCTTTTGGGCTGACAGCCTGTTGCTAACCTTTTTAGCCTGTTCCTGGCCATTGCCTTAAGTAAATTTCCCTTCATCCTACCTGCTTGCCATGTGTGTGTGTGTGTGTGTGTGTGTGAGAATTTGTCTGCATTTCCTCCCTCGGTTGCCTGAACTCACCATTCGTGACAAGAGGTTAAAGCCTTTACGTTAAGTACATTTTGCATTCACATAATAATCCATTCCACATGAGTTGGCTGACTGAACTGAATGTTTATTTGTGAGCTACATTGAAAAGAAAAGGTCATTTCATGTCATCCTTCCAGAGCCATTTTATGTGGCTGCTGTCAGGGATGTAAAGAAAAGTGGCCAGTATCGGCCAAATGCCAATCTATCCCGGGATCAAGTTCACTGAAGGGAAGCAAGATGTTTTTAGCAGCTGAGTGTATGCAGCAGTACTCGACCAACCTGCTGAGGAGACGCAGTGTATTCTGCTCTTCCTCGCCTTAATGGTAGTCTGTTAGTATAGCTGCAGGTGTGTAAGTCTATATGAGTGTATATGTCTGTTTTTAAATCTGCATGGCGACAGGCTGGTGGTGGTCTTCAAAGAGGTGATCTTCAAGGGCGTTTCCAGGGTTTTCACGCTCACTGTGGCCTTTTCAATCTCTATTTCATCTCGCCATTTCATCTCTCCGATGGGTGAGCAGTTATCTGCTCCGAGTCTCTGAACACGGTGTTCTCTGCACTACCGTATGTCTCTCGTGGAGGAATAAAAAGGTATTAGGAGAAGGAACATGAGGTCAGGAGAGGCCTCAGTCAGATTACCACTTTAAAAGCTGCACCTACAGTTCAAAAGGTACAATAAGGAAGGCTAACTCACTCATATACACACACAACACACACACAACACATGAGAGTACGCTGGCCGATGACTGATGGGAAACAGCCAATCAATACCAGCTGGTCACAAGAGCAGTGAGGTGTGACTAGTGGAGGTATCACGTCTGCTAATGTGAGAGATGACAGTTTCCTCTGTGTGTGTGTGTGTGTGTGTGTGTGTGTGTGCACGTTTGTGAGGCAGCTACTCCCTGAGAGCTCTTCTTCTGATGGCCAGCTTGTCCTCAGATGCCACAACAGTTTTTTTAGGAACATTGTCATCTTCAGTCTGTTGTTAACTTTTATTTAGCTCAAACAAACCAAACCTGAGGCTGACAAGTACTTTGCATGGTATCGTAAGTGATGTAGGCTAAGGGACCTGGACAGACTCCAGCTATTGCAGAGCAATAAATTCTCCTGGGGAAACACTTAATCCACAAAGGATTTTATCTGTCAGACAGAGCTTTGTCCGAGTGCTGAGAGGATTCTCTCTCTGGAAGGCACCACTCATACTTGCAGACTTTTCTCAGTAGTGATTTCTTAGTTAGCTTCAAGCCATGACTGACTGTAACAATGACTCACCAATTTTTTGGGGTCTCATTTGAGTATTGTGATGTATACATACGCCACTAATTTCTTTAACGCATTAACACAATCGATCTGTTGCGGGCTCAGTTTTAAAGTGGAAATGAAATGTTCGACCAAGTGAAGCTGGTTTAGTAAATGGATTTCCACTCTAATGAACTAATATATATAACAAATATGACAAATGTCAGCATCAAAAAAATCCATTTTTCTCTCCAGTCTGTCCATCTCCCGTCCTCTCTCCTCTCTGATCACCTGTCTCTCCTCCTCTGCTGTCTCATTCAGACCGTTTAAAGACAGGGTCACTAAGAAAATAAACGCTGAAAGCACTACTTTATTCTGAAGCCCACGTTCCAGTGTTTGTTTACGTAACTTACCGGTAGCTTCTGCTAGCAGGACAGGAGATGGGGAGACAGCCAGCTGCAGTTGGACTCCGTGCCTGTCTGATCTCCATTTCAGCGTCAGTTTTTGGTTTTAACATTGTAAAACTCATCTTTACACTCAGGAGCAATACAACAGTTTCCCCTCTTTAGTTTTCTTCTGTCCAGTATCTCCTCAGTGTTTGTCTTTCACGGTGTCTACCATTGTGTCTGTGTAACTCATGGATGTGTTAAGAGAACTGGATACAGCGTTGGAGGCGGGGCCCCGTTCATTCCTATGAAAGTTGTTCAGTGGCGCATGATGCCAAAACGGCTCGACTTAGGGGGAAATAATTCTGGATTCAGCTATTTGTTCATTTTACAACTTTTAGGACCTAATGATTTAAATAAGGACTATTAGAGTGTTCATTCTGGAAGTTGATTCACCTAAAAAAAATTATTCGCCGAGTTACAGACGTCTCTTTCCCAATGCAAGTCTATGGGAAAAGTATTTTTGGGCCCAATGGCATCACGTGACGGACACAGAAGTTGTTGTACCGCCGTTTGGCCACTACAAAAATTGGGATCAACGACCGGCGCTCTTCCTGGAGGCTTGGTGCGTGTGACTCAGCCAAGCCAACCAACCTCATGAGGCCAGGGTACTGTAACATGGCAGCGCTCTTGCCACAAAAGATGAAACGGATCTTCTTTTTTTTCTCTTAAATGCTTTCATTTGTCATGTTTTTTATATAATTGTTCATCATAGTGGAAATCCATTTAGTAAACCAGCTTAACTTGGTTGAAGGTTTCATTCAAGTAAAGATCTTCACTTTGGAGCCTGAATCAAGTTTTCTTATATTTGCTATATCTTTACACACCAAACCCTGAGCATATAAAATATCAGCCTGGTCTCCTAAAAAATTAATTTCCAGAAAACTAAACAGCATTGTCAATTATGTTATGACTAAAACATATTTTCTTCCGGATTACATTTGTTTTCGATGTATCACAAATACGTTTCTACTCAGTGTCCGCGGAAGTCCATGTAGGAAGGCGGTCAGAGTGGATGGATGGGTCAAACAAACACATGACTTTCACCGAGGAGACCACTGTTCTATCAGTGTTGACTTATTTTAACATTACGTTAAACGTTTAAGTTACATAACAAACATACTTATTTTAAGTCAAACCATGATCTTTTACTGAACAGAACCAAGTAGTTTTGTTGCATTTTTGTTTTGTTTCAATTCACGACGTTAACCACGTGTTTAAAACTGTTATCTGTAATCCATGAGAAAATACATTTCTCACGAAATGTAATTGAGAGTGCAGTTCAGTTGTATGGAAACGTCATTTTTAGGAGACAGGGTTGAAAATATAGATCCACGCTTTCTTCTCAAAAACTCAAAACTGCTACGGCGGGTTCACTGCCTGAAGACATAAATGCTCTGACTCCCTTCAAATTTCTTTCTGGCTTTTGCCGGTAGTCATGGAATTAAGGCAGCATACAGTAATAATCCCTTTTGGTCTAAAGCTATCAGAGCTCTGATGGAAATGAGGAAATTTAGGAAATGACTGAATGCCTTCCCAATTTTCCTCCATACAGAATTTAATGAAGGTTTTTTGTTATCTTAGTATCTCTCTTTCTCTGCTCTTTTCTCTCCTCTCCTGCGGTACACTCAACAAGGCTGATTAGGGATGCAGTGTGTGTGGACAGGTTTAGGATATGCCCTGCCTGCTGTTCAGGAAGAAAACGGCAGATAGTAGATAGTTGTCCTGATTGTTTCCTGATTAATTCATCTTCAGTGGAAGTGTGCAGAATGGAATAAAAAAATGAAGGAGGACCTCTATCATTGTCGGATATGGCCTATGAATGGGAAATACATTTTAATAATTCTCTATCAGACAAATGCTATGCAGACAGAGACACTTCCATACTTGATTAGAGAGCCGGATCCATAGTGACGGCGTCCCTTTTATTTGAGCTTCGTGCCTGAGATAAAAGTTTTGCTTCGCATAAAATGAAGTCCTGAAAATGTACAGCACATAATAAACATTATGATAAATATTACCTGAAGGGGGTTGTGTTGCTCCAAAGCATGTCCTCCTTGTCACAGCATGTCGTGGTACTACTCTGCAGTGACCTTGCTGTGTGGGTGTGTCTTTCTGAAGCTGCTCCCTGATTGATCACCTGCTAACAATCACTAGTGCAATCTAGCCATGTCAGGATTCCCTTTTAAGCCTGAGGCGGTATTCTACATCACATACTATACTAGTAGTACTACCTCATACTATACTAGTAGTACAACCTCATACTATACTAGTAGTACGAACTGATTTGACCAAAATGTAGCATGTAGTATGCAAACAAAAGCAAAATCTACAGGATGCCAAAAATACCTGGATGTCGTACTGATACGGAAAAAAATCTCCGGTATACATCGGGCCGGTCTATCTCGTCTACTGTATCCCACAATGCAAAGTGCTGGTTCGCTACAGGCTACAACAACTACAGCAGCCAAAAATGGCTTGATTTTTACATTTTTCTTAGCTATTTCATCACTAAATTCACTTCTGAACATTTTTGAGGCGAGAAATCAACTGTGTAGATTTACAATATTGGCAATTTTACGATAATTGTACATTTGCTCTGACGTTTTCAGAGTTTAGATGCTCCAAAAACTGCCATGACAGCTAGATAAGCGCCTTCCCGGGGTCACTACCTCGCCAGCCGGGCGTTCACGCTCACAGACCGCTATGAGCTGGCTGGCGCTCTCTAGAGATCGATCTGTAGACTAGGGGCTTTTATTATTTCCATGTTGACGAATGGTTTGTTTAAATATCACTACACAAATGTCTATTATAAAATTAAAGCAAACCTGTGTTTATCTGTCTTTTCTTTTCTTTTGAATTGAAAAGCTCCACAATGGCCAGCGGGCGTAGCTCGCTCACCAGCCGGCCAGTGCTGCTCACAGACCGGCTACAGAGCAGCAGAGTGGCGAGGGAAGAGGCGAGGGAAAGAGCTGCCTCTGACGGGGCAGAGAGAGATACCTGCTGAGACAACATGACCCTTTTTAACATTACTCTAATATCTGGAGGGAGATCAGTCCACTGTTTCGTTGCTGTAACTGAAAAAGCAGTTTGAGGAAATGTTGTGGATCAATGTTTTATATTTCCCGTCTCCCCTCGTTGATGATCCAGTTTGTCTTATTTCGCCATGAGCTGTTAGAATAAATTGTGGGTGGTGGAGCTAAACCTGCAGTATCTTATAAAGTAAACAAGCATTAGTCACAAAAAAATCACAAAAAAATCAAAGTTGTATTTTTCAGTATAGCAGTAATGTTCGTAGTTAGTGTTTTTGTCCAGTGCTTTAAGAGCTGGTTTAAAGGCTAAAGCCTGGTCTAGCATACTGCTAAATACATCACTTTAACTGTTTCATACTACATAATACTGAGGAACGCAGTATGCAGTATGTACTGTATTCTGCATACTGTGTTTGTTAGTAGTATGTAGTCGACGGTTTTGAATACAACCTCAGTCTATCTCAAGCCTTTCCCAGATTGTCTTGTGTTTTTGCCAAGCTCTCAAGCCACTTATTCAAGCCTTGATTTTGTGACCCAATATGGACTTATTTTCCAAAAGACAAGGATTTTTGTCCAGCCCTTGCCTGTACCTCTGCCTCATTGCCAGACTTTTGGCATTTTTGACCTCTGCCTGCCCACAGTTTAGCTTCAGCTTTGTCCATAGACTTTTTGGTCATTAAAACTCACTAAAGAGACTTGGGTGTTGGTCTGCTTCTGAGTCCTCTCCACGCTGCCTGGCAGAACAATCTGGCCCCCATGGACTGAGAAGACGTGCATAACCTGCAAAGTGTGATGTCTCACCAGGGAGCTATGCTGGGAGCCCACCAACAAGGCCTATAACAGATGAATTAAGACCTGTCGTCCTCTCTGATTCATGCCCTGGCCACTTGATTGCAGCAATTAAGATTGGAGGCTCCTTCAGCCCTTGCTGGACCTACTCAGCCTCCTGCCAGGGAACCCAGACTGCCCAGACCTCAGCCATATGATGGGGAGCCTGTCATTCTTTTTCGTCTTGCTTGAAAGCTAACAGCTTCAACTGTGTTACTCTTAGTCTGGATTATGTGTTTAACTTCTTGGTATTTGTCTAATATCATAGTTTGCTCTTGGTTTGTATAACATGATGCTCTGCTGACAGTAGACTTGTCCATGTTTGTGATTGGTCATATGCTCCAAACACCACCCGGTTCATGTGTACGCTCTTGTAACCAGATAGAGAAACCCTGGGTTGATTTACCGAGTTGATAACCACCGTCATAGGACTGCTTAGCGGGATCGCAGTTGTTAGGGTTAGTCAAGCCAGATAACAAGAAGACACCCTGGGTATGTTGAACTCGTTTCGTAGTACAGGCCTCTGGTAGCTCGTAATAATCTTTCTCTGGTGGACACTACAATACTACAATACAACTGCAGGCATCAATGTTTGTGCTCAAAGTGACAATAATCAAGTTAATGTCCTCATCTCATTTCATTTATAATTAAGTGCTGTAATAATAATAATTATTATTTTATTTATGAATATTGATTGTTTTTGACAAACAGTGTCATCCTGACGATAGCGACTCACATGAGAGAGCAACATGATTTAACGTTTAGTTTGGAGGATTTGTTGGTTTTATAGTACAAAACTAGAAGAATCTACTGCTTTCCACTCAAAACCTAAAACTAATTAATCAAAGTGGCAGAGAAAAACAGGGAAAAAGTAACTTCACACAACTATTGGAAAGTATGGAAGTACAGGATGTTTTATTCTATATAGAATAAAAAATGAATAAAATAATGAACAAAGACAAATTTAAATGAAGAGGAGAGCTTTGCTTTTCAGTTTTGTCAGTATCTGAGTCTGACAGGGGGGGATGCGTCACCATGGTTTCAAAGTGGAAATGAAATGTTCAACCAAGTTAAGCTGGTTTACTGAATGGATTTCCACTCTAATGAACAATTCTATAACAAACATGACAAATGTCAGCATTTAAGAGTAAAAAGGAAGATCCCGTTTCATTTTTCGTGGCAAGAGCGCCGCCATGTTGCAGTAGTCTGTGACATCATGAGGATGGTTGGCTCAGCTGAGTTACACAGATACAACAGTGGAGACCGTGAAAGATGGAGACTGAGGAGAGACTTGACAGAAGAAAACAAAAGAGGGTACACTATTCCTTTCAGATGAAAATCTGTGCTTGGTGTGAAATGACATTTAGGCCAAAAAAGTACCCAACAAAGAGAGAACAAGTGGCAAGATCACTTGGTCCACGTTTCCCTTATGTTCTGAGTGCACAGCAGCTGTCGATGACAAAATAGAATCTGATTGACCGCAGGTTGTTCAACACAAGTTTGAAATAATGAAATGAGAGGGGAAGCCAGAGTGTGCAGTTGAAAGGAGTCAAATCATTATGAAGAAGAGTGGAGACTTTCTCACCTCACAACTGCTGATGCTCAGCACATAAAGTGCACACCCACACACTTTCCACTCCATTCCAATACATCAACTGAGTCCACTCAGTCATTGGTGGCCAGGAGTGGAAATAAAAAAGGGTTACAACAATCAAAAATTGTATCCCATCTTCTACTATATTGCTGTATAGTACAAATCTGCTGCCAGAACCTTCTGCAAGTGATGCTATAAATACCAGTTATTTATTTTAGTGCCCCTGTTACAATTCTAAACCAAGTGGATACTAGGCTGGAGGGTGTTTAGAGACCATTGTTTTATATATTTAAATTTCTTTGTAGATTTCTTGACATGTCTCTGTGTGGTTTAACCTAAGAAAGAACAAAATGATTAACATTGAATCAGATATCTTAAATTGTGTGCAATAATTGAGACAAATCAAACGTTTAAATTTACTTACAAGACACACACAACATGGCTGGGGGTCACAACCATAGAAACAGAATATAGGAATAGAACGGACATTCCCATTCAGAGCGGTGGCCATTTTTATGTGTACCGTTGTAGTCGACAAGTTGCGGCTCAGTTTTGCCAGCATGGCTGCCAGCAAAAAATGTTGACATTGGACATTTCTGCAAACAGGGATGCGCTGAATGGCGATGTTTATGCATTCGGTCAGAGCAAGTGATGTAGTTTAAATAGCGAAAAGCAACACAGGTGCGCGTTATGTGAGGTGGATGGGTCCAACAAACACAAGGCAAATCAGGACACTGAATCTGAACATCATTCACACCAGCAGCAACGATCTAAAGCGAGCAATAATCAATAGCTAATAAAGATGAAAATTCATTAAACTTATCAAAGCTGCTCATCATTTCAAGACAAAGTCCATCCTCCTTTCTTTCTTTGAAAAGAGGTCTGACAAGGAAAAAGACTTTGCCAGTATGTCTGCCACCAAATCCGTGTATTAGAAAACAACATATCTAATTAAATATGTAAATTAAAAAACTAAAGCACTACATCTAAAAGTCTAAATGTCACAAAAGAAAGTATAAATAAATCTCAGAATTTGAACTTGGATTAATGCTGCGTTACAGTGTGAGCTCGCTCGCTAGTTTTACTTCAGTTAGCTGCTAACAGGCCCTCGGATCGCCTCAGATACGCTCGGATTGCGTCGCCACACAAAAAGTGTTGACATAGGTGGCTAGTCAGCTGGTGTGTCATACGCCCAATATGGCAGACTCGAAGTCTGATTGGTTAAAGAATATGACAACAACATTGTCCCCATTTGCTTCAGCAGAGGGATTTACTCAAAATTCTGAAGGCCTCAGAGTCAATTTTTCACAGCAACAGCACAAGGAAGAAATCTAATTGGATAAAAGCTTGCTGCACTTGCTGCAGATAATCTCTTAACCTTTAAAGGATAGAAACCTAGAAACCTTGAGCAGAACCAGGCTCTGGGCGGGCGGCCATCTGCCTTTACCGGCTTGGTGGAGAGAGCGAGAGAGAGAGAGAGAGAGAGAGAGAGAGAGAGAGAGAGAGATGCACAGCAACCACAATAATAGCGCAGCAGCTATAGTTATACTGACTAATAACTAATAGGACTAATAACTAATTACAATAATCAATAGCAGTGGATGTAATACAGTGATAATCTGCAACCTCACCGCTAGACGCTGCCAGATCCTACACACTGTACCTTAAATAGTTAACCACATATTACATATTATTGTTTGAATGCTAATTTTCAGCAAACTATTACTATTAGAAATGATTTACTTCTTTACAGGTTCTGTGCAGCCATGTTGACCCTGACTGGTAAGTTATACTGTATATGTCACATTCAAAACTTTTTACTGCAGATAATGTCTAATACAAGACAAAATTACAATATCAGATTTTAAAAGAGTTAAAATGTATTTTAGCATGTGAAGGATTACATAAACATCCAGCAGCCACAGCCCAAGCCCTGGAGGCTTGTGCCTGGAACAACTGAGGAAGCTGATGCTCCCATGAACACAGTAACACATGTTAAAAGTTCTTAATCAAATTTCATTCTTATGGTATGCTTTGTAAATCGGTCTACAATACAGCAAAGTACTCTGTACACCTAACTGGTGATAAACGAAGCCATCAGCTATCTTTTGATTACATTTGTCATCAACACATAACATCTTTAGTTACTGTAACCAAATGCAGCTGCAACTAAACAAAAAAAAACTGTAGTCATCAACAGTTACTTGCGAATACAGGGATTTTACGTAAACAATAACCATATGTGGCAGAGATCATAGACTGTATATAAGAAGAGGACGTAATCACCATGACATCACTCTTTGGTTTGTGAACTGCCATTATGAAGCCTCGAACTTGGCATTTTGGGCGTAGCCATCTTGTTTTTTAGCAACCAGAAGTGACACGAGAGGGTGGAGCTAAGTACAACTGAACGCTGAATAAGACACTTTTAGGTTATCAAAAATGTTACAATTAACTTTAACAAACTGAAAATGGACAACGACCTGTCAATCACAAGGTAGCCACGCCCTAAAGCATACCCTGCTTTATCATCTATTTTACTCCATAATTTACCAAGTGAACATCATGCTGTATTGAAGAAGACTTGAAACCAGTGATTGATACCATCTTTATACAATCTGACTCCTTTTTGCAACCAGAGGAGTTGCTCACTGTTGATGGATTCATTAGAAACAATGCAAGTTTAAGGCCCTTCCACATTTGCTTCACTTTCCAGAACCAGAGGTTGTCGCCTGGCAGAGATATGTGTGCTGATTATATAGATAACAACCGCATTAAAAAAAAATATCTCACACAGCATACAGTATTTTTTTATGAAAAAGAAAAAACATTCTAACAATCACAGAAATGGGCCCAGTGGCCTTCCGTAGATAAGAGAGAATGCAAAAGTAATCCAGACGCATAAATGGATTTCAGTGAAATCATCTTGGACACATAAAATTGCAAAAAAAGCCGGTTCGATTTGGGACACAGACAAGATGATGACAATAATGTATTGTTAAAGAAATGTTAATGGGTTTGATTACAAACTATATGATGACATGAAATAAAGGAACACACGGGCTTCAGCTTCAGAGGTTCAGTGTAACCAAGTCTAGTTGTGGTGTGAAATAAAACATGTTGAGCTAAAAGTACAACTCCAAATGAATGCTAATGTTGCTCTGTGTCTGCTGGGTGTGTAAATAACATTACTACTTTATAAGGTGATAATATGTCAATGCTGTTTTTACAGATTGTTCAGCTGTCCCCAACAAAAAAATCTTTAAATTTGACATTAAGAAACCTGTAAAGAGATTGTTTTATGTCTGCTGATTATAGATGGTCATATGAAAATCTCTCACACAGCATACAATTATTATTTAACAGTCATTACCAATCGCAGATATTGGCCATTGGCCTTTTGTAGAGATCACAAAAATTCAAAAGTATAAATGATTTCAATGGAGCCATTCTCAGTGATGTAATCTGGCTTTATTTCGTAGATATTATGTTGTAATAATCAGTTTGTCCACAAGCTACTTTGAATACATTGTTTAGCTGTGTTTTAAATTAACAAATCAATTGACACATTAATTAACATACAATTGCAAAAAGCAGAATAGGACTTAAACATCTCTCACACAAGATAATGGCGATTACCTTTCAACATAACTATCCATAATAATGTGTAATGAAGGAACTCAGTGTAATTAAGTTGCGTTAAGTGAAGCATGTACAGTTCACACAGTTAATTTGCCCATCACAGAGTTCACACTCAACCAATTACCTCTTTTTATTCAACTTTACAAAAATAGGCGACCACCCTTCACCTCCCGCCCCACATTCAGTTGCCATGGAGCACATTAACAAGTTACTGTTAAAGCCTGACACATTGATTTCCCTGTTCTGTCTTCTGAGGTATTTTTTCATACTCTTTGAGACAACATTATGTATAATCAGCAGTGTTGCAGCTCCCTAGTGCTCTCAACCCCCGCAGAGACAGAGAGATGTGCTCCTCAGTGTCACTGTGGCCATGCCAGCAGAAGCTCACTGATGCTTCCAAATATCAAACCCATCAACGCCCACATTGCATGTCTCATATCCGCAAACGAGAGATAATAAACAATTAAGTGAGATCTCAAAGGAAGTAAATGAGAACAACAGTTTAGTTGTTCAGCTACCTCCTCTTCTGAAATGAATCACCTAGTATGTGTGCAAATGAAGAATTTTATTTCATGCAAGCCACAGCAGCATATGAGCTCCAATCTTTTTTACTCCATTCTTAAGGGCACAATTTATTCTGCAAACACAAGATACTCACTACATGAGTGTAAAATAATATATTTATTAGGGCTGTCAATCGATTAAAATATTTAATTGCAATTAATTACATGATTGTCCATGATTAATCACAAATTAATCGTAAATTTTTTAATCTGTTCAAAATGTACCTTAAAGGGAGATTTGGCAAGTATTTAACACTCTTATCAACATGGGAGTGGGCAAATATGCTGCTTTATGCAAATGTATGTATATATTTATTATTGTAAATCAATCAACAACAAATAACAATGACAAATATTGTCCAGAAACCCTCACAGGTACTGCATTTAGAATAAAAAATATGCTCAAATCATAACATGGCAAACTGCAGCCCAACAGGCAACAACAGCTGTCAGTGTGTCAGTGTGCTGACTTGACTATGACTTGCCCCAAACTGCATGTGATTATCATAAAGTGGGCATGTCTGTAAAGGGGAGACTCGTGGGTACCCATAGAACCCATTTTCATTTACATATCTTGAGGTCAGAGGTCAAGGGACCCCTTTGAAAATGGCCATGCCAGTTTTTCTTCGCCAAACTTTAGCGTAAGTTTGGAGCAATTTATTAATATTTTTTGCGACTCTAGCTTTAAAACTGAGCCTGGTACAACCTCCAGAATATCGATTGCGTTAATGCATTAAAGAAATTAGTAGCACTAAAACGAATTTGCGTTAACACTTTATTATCGCGATAAATTTGATAGCCCTAATATTTATTCTGCTAATTGTTGCCATAATTACCTTCATGATAATGAAGGTATGATCAGATGATGATAACAGTGACACAAGACTGAATGCTTGTTAGAAATATATTTTGTGATTTGATTTAACACTATGGTTCCTCTATTGTATACAATTCATGTATTAATTGACTAATATAAAAAAAACTTCTCCTTGCTGACATTTTCATCCACCATTAACAGAGGAATTTCAGATTTCACCTGGTCAGCTTGTTTCTGCTTTGCTCCCCTCGTCATCTCATCAGAAGCAGGTTGGCCCAGTGTCTTCTGCCCTCAATTAACTTCCTTTACCACGCTGAACTTCAGTGCGCCAGTCATTTCAAAGTCACATTGTATGGACAAACATTGTGCAACCTCAAGAAATATCCCATATAGACCATTTCTACATAAAATACAAACTGTCTATGAAACGAACAGAAGTACATGTCTAATTACTATGCAAAATGACATCATCGGAACTTCCCTGTCCGGTTAGTCTCGTAAAATATGTTATAACAAGTATTTCATCCAAATGCCATGCCTTCATCAGCACTGATGTTTGAATTTCACATGGTGTAATCTATTACAGAAGTTGCAGCGAAACCAAATTTGAGCAGAGCACACAGGAATTACAGCCACAGTACCTATTTTGAAACTGTGGCACAGCCTTTAAATGCCTCATTAGTTAGCTGTCAAGTTATATTTATTTGCCCCTGCAACTTCAGCTTGGCTTCAGCTTTTGGGTAAATGTGAGACAGTTCAAACTTAAACATGAGATGAGTTGTGGGAAGTTATTGCAAAACTTTAATACCAATATAGCTGCAGGTTATACATTTTCATTTGTCATTTTGTACACTGGCTGCAGGATACAGATTTTGATTCCAGCGATTCATAAATTGAGGTTTAACTTTGTGCAAACAGTGGAATTTCTAAAGTTATACTTGTTTTGATTCATATTAACTTAGAGAAATCATGATATTTCCTTCAGAGATGTGGCATTAATTAATAAGAATATTTTTCCTTCAGTGACCAGCCTGTTTGCTTAGCTATTAGCTACTATCCATTTTCCGGCTGCTATTTATGTGTTCCAGAGTCAGCTAGAAACAAGGTAAACGCCTGTAAGCAGTAATGATGTCTTGGTTTAACAAGGTCTGGACAAACGAGCATCCAGACATTGTTTTGTAGCCCATTTTTAATGGCTGGTTGTCTGTGCACGCTCTTGTGAATAGACTCTAACGCATGCACGCACACACTCACCGCCACCTTTCCAGTGGCTGTGAGAAGAATAATAAGGATTCTTGGTGGTTGCATTTCACATGGGTTAAAGAGAATTAGTCTTCTCAGGAAGCCTCATGCAGGTACGTTCAGTCAAATAGATACTGCTCCATTTACTCACTCTGTGGGTGTGGTTTGATCAGCCCAACCCAACAACTGTCATGACCTTTGGATTCAAATATATCACAAAGCTTGGCTGTGTGTCAGCTGCGTCTCTGCTAGAGATTCGAGGTCTTTCCTATCTTTAACGCGAGCCGCACGGTTCACAACAGCAACAGACAGTGAAGGTGATCTTTTGACCGTATATTGACATCATACCAGCAATATCACTACAGTTTCGATGGCTAGACATCTGTAGAATATGTGACGGACATGAAAAAAAGTAAAGATTTATTTTTAAATCTACACTTCCTGCAGTGTTGTAGATACTGCAGTGACTTGCAGGGCTCTATGAATGAATAAAATACCGGGTTTTAAATGTGGATTATTACTATTATTTACAAATTACCACACGTTTCTTAACTTTTTTCTGTCTAAAATTAATATAAATGACATTTATAATTTAATGAAATGGCCATTATGACAGGCAAACATTATGTAGAAAGAAAAAGCTGACAGCAGCAGCAGCAGAAATGCTGCCGGTGTGGACGCCACACGCGTGAGATACGCAGCAGCTCAGCGAGGCAACTGTCACGCACTGCTCACATGGGCAGTCTGGCCCAAGCGTGTGTTTGCCTATTTTTGGACCACAAGTACAAAGGGCGGCTGTGGCTCAGAGGTAGAGCCGATTGTACACCAATTGGAAGGTCGGCGATCCCCAGCTCCTCCAGTCCACATGTGAATGAGTATTTCGATTAGATCCTGATGGGCAAAGTTGGCACCTTGCATGGCAGCCTCAGTGTGTGAATGGGTGAATGTTTACTTGTAGTGTAAAGCACTTTGAGTGGTCAGAAGACTAGAGAAGCGCTATATAAATGCAAGTACATTTATCATTTACCAAGTAAACTTGAACTTACTTTTCCTGTCTGTCTCTGAGTTGTGCATCTGTGCTCAAAGTGGTTTCTCTGCTGAGCCATTACAATGTTACCACTTGAAAGAAAAGCACAAACATGTAAATGAGTCACCAGTGAGAAAGTAAGAGAAAAACCCATTAGAAGATACATTTGGCATCAAACCAGTTTCAAAATGCAGCAGTAGTGCAAAAGTAGTGTTGGCGTGTTGGTGTAGATTATAATGCAGATCTCTTAGACTACAACATTAGACTAACGTAAGCACAAAAGGCTGCTATAAACAGACCACTATGTATCTAATGAAAGTAATGATTTATCACTTTTTTCTCCATCCAGATGGGTGTGTAGCCAACTGAGACCCTTTGTAGCTGTATGGAGGACAATTATGAGATATAAGGGTATATCATAGCACCAGGATCCATGCACTGATGTCCCAAGATGACAATGCCCTCACAAACACACACACACACACACACACACACACACACAAACTAGTAAATATGAATAATGGGAGATACTGTAAATATTCAGTAGACTTAAAGCTTCAGTAGGCAGTATATTTTTGGCATCATTGGGCAACAATTCCATAATAACCTTTCAGCATATTGTAATTCAAGTGTTCTAAGAGAAAACTAGACTTCTGCACCTCCTCATGGCTCTGTTTTCAGGCTTTAGAAAATCTAGCCCATGACGGAAGACTTTGACCAATCACAGGTCATTTCAGAGAGAGAGCGTTCCTATTGGCTGTGCTCCGGCTGGTGGGCAGTGCTTGGTATTTCCTCAACAGATCTCAACATGGCTGCCGGGTCACAAACTTTCTCATTTTACAGCTAAACAGTACACTACAAGATGTTCCTGAAAACATTTGAGGAGAGAAATAGGCATTACAGTAACAGAATATTGATTCATATTTGATCAGTGCTGCCTAGTTTGACCGTGTTTGATCGGAGTTGGTGAGTGATTGACAGCTGCTCAGAGATGGCAAGGCTCGAGCTCAGCTCTGATTGGTTGTTTTCCTCCGGTCTGTGAAATCTTGAAATGCCATGAGGATCAGCGGAGGACACAGAAACATGATTTTAGTGAGGATATAGTGACCGTTTTATAAAATACATTTTTTAAATCATATTTGCTCCATTTCTACCCACTGCAGCTTTGAGATTTCCCTCCTTCCCGTCTGCGAAAGTTCATGTATGGAGGAGGTTGTGGTGGACAGATAGGTCAAACGAACACAAGACTTTCACCCAGGAGACAGCTGATCATGTCCTGTGTGAAACCAAAAGTCAACATTGACTTATTTCCGTCACTTAAATAACGTAACAAACATGTATTTTTAAGATTATATTTTAGGGCTTTTATTGCCTTTATTAGAGCAGCTGGAGAATGACAGGAAAGGGCAGCGGGTTGGAATCAAACCCAGCCGCTGCCAAGCACTCAGCCTACATGGATGGGCACACTCTACCGGGTGAGTAAGAGGTCGCCCCAAACATATTTTATGCCAAACCATGATGGCTTTACTAAATCATAACCAAGTAGTTTTGTTGCCTAAACATAAATATTGTTTATTTTTATTTACAATGTCAAGCATGTGTTTAAGACTGCGACCGTAATCTGTGGGAAAATATGTTTCCCTTGAAACGTAATTGAGAATACAGTTTTAGTTGTATGGGAACGTCATTACTCACTTGCAGACAAATAATCCAGACCCTGGTCTGAGGGCATAGAATGACCCATATTCCTTTTTCAATGCTTCAAATGTTGGTAGGTGTTTCCATCATTATGTCAATCTCCTGTATAAAAACACAAGAAAATGAACTTGTCCCTTCTAACTCTTTGGATGGATTGCTTAATTTTCTCAGTTGAGTACACAACACATTATTACTGCCATAAAGACAATATGCACATTGTCATGGGGGATTCAGCAGAGGGTTATATGAGATTCAGTGATCACTGTTGCTGCTTTGCTGTGGTTCATTAAACTGAGCTGTCAGGGAGAAAAATGCACCATGATACAAATTTCTGCTTCTGTAAAGGGAGTTGCGAGATACCAACACAGGCTTCTGTCATCTCCAAGCCCCCGTCTGCTCTCTCTCTCTTTCACACACGCCGATGTGTCTCTTTATCTGCATCACACACACATGGCCACACATATCCATCTCAGTCCGCTGAGCTATTTCGGTCCTGCATTTTTGTTTGTGGGTGAGGAAGGCTGGGGGGGCTGGTGGGGGGGGGGGGGAGAACTCTCCTGCCCATTAAGTGTGAAAGGCTCTCATTAAGGAGATATTAAATGGGGGTGTGTGCGTGTCTCCTCTTGAACGCAGTTCTCCATGTCTTAATCCCTGTCTGTCAGGCCCAATTCAATGTTAATTCTAACAAACACAAAAATAGATAAAGCTGCTGTAAAAATCAATTTCCTGTAAAATGTTTTTAGGAACCAGAAAGAGATTTGACTCCTCACTTTTCAAAATTGCAAACCTGACGCACCAGATGGATGGATGTTAAAATATAAAGAAAACACTATGGTTGGTAGTAAAGTGGTCATTAAAAATATTGTGGCATGGAGTTGTGTGCGGGCTTTACCTTTTTCTTTACTGACGCTGTTCTGATATTTCCTCAAGGATGCTACACATAACCATCAGAGAAGCTGTCATTGGAAACTTTTGAAAAGGGAAGGCACTTTCAAAAAAGGGACAACCAGCGGAGACAGTTGGTAAATCAAACTCTTATGTAGAAGCCAGTCGGGAGAAGAGTAAAAAAACATCATTTCAGTGGAGAAAAGCCTTAAGTGCCATTCTTTTCTCTCTTCTTTCAATGAAGAAATACTCTCCAGTTCTGATATAACTGTTGCTATTGCAGCATCTACGCTAGCCTCTTTCATTGTTGTTTAGAACAAAACGTTTCCTGTTGTTAAGGTTAGGCATTAACCTCGAATAGTTAAGGTTAGTCATTGACCGTGAATAGTTAAGGTTAGGCATCGACCTTGAATGGTTAAGGTTAGGCATTGGCCTTGAATAGTTAAGGTTAGGCATTGTCCTTGAATAGTTCAGGTTAGGCATTGACCTTGAATAGTTAAGGTTGGGCATTGACCTTGAATAGTTAAGGTTGGGCATTGACCTTGAATAGTTAAGGTTAGGCATTGACCTTGAATGGTTAAGGTTAGGCATTGACCTTGAATAGTTAAGGTTGGGCATTGACCTTGAATAGTTAAGGTTAGGCATTGACCTTGAATAGTTAAGGTTAGGCATTGACCTTGAATAGTTAAGGTTGGGCATTGACCTTGAATAGTTAAGGTTAGGCATTGACCTTGAATGGTTAAGGTTGGGCATTGACCTTGAATAGTTAAGGTTAGAATAGGTCATCAAGCAGCGAGTCTCATAAGAGTTTTCGCACGTTTTCACAATTTGTGGGTTACCTTCTTGACACGACCCAAAATTGCTGCTAATGGCAGCAAATTTCCCTTCTCTAGGCATCTGGTCACATCAAAATGCTCCCTGGGTGTTGCCTGAATGGTGCAACAGCTGCCTGTTCTACTCTAAGAAAGTCTCACTGAGGCAGCAAAATGATTCAGTCTTAATTTTATAGAGAATGACAAGCCACGTCTTTCGATCTAGTGTGTCTAATAGAGATGTCAGACACTATCGGGAAGAAGAAACAAGATATAAATGAAGAGGGAGAGACTAAATGAGGACATGAATAAAGATCTAAATGAATCACACAGTGTTTACTCACATATCACAAGCTATTCTTCCAGACATCAAAGCACAAGTGGTCACATGATCAGACAGGTTTGAAACAAGGAGACAGTTTAGTCAATCTTATTTGGAAGAGAAGACAGAGATGAATGTTAAAAGATTCCCCAAACTATAGACCGTAAACATCTACTGTATCACAGTTTTACAGACCACCTTCCTGCTGTACTTGATGTAGTAGTAGGCTTTATGACAGAAGTCACATGCTGCCTAAATAAATGCAAATCCATCTTCTCTTCAAATTGCACATTTTCAATTTGCAAATATAAAAACCTGAGAGGAAATGCAATACATTTTTAAAAAAAGAAACATGTTTTTACACTTGGCTGAGGTAGGAAAGTTGGTGTATGAAATTGTGACAAAGTGCTTTGGAAATATTAGCAAATAAATCATGACATCCATGACGAATGAGACAGGAGAAAACATCAGAGGCCTGAGGCCTGTACTACAAAGCAGGATTTGTGGTTAGCTAGGTAACTTCAGGGTTAACCCTTCAGAGTTTTCAGTCCTACAATGGTGGTTCACTTCTTACCGGGGTAGATCGCCATGGTAACTTATGCTGAACACCTAACCCGCTCCGGAGCAGGTTAGGAGTTCAGCATAAGTTACATCCCCATGCTCTATTATGTCTCAATTTTTGGGTTGATACCATTTATTACACAGATTTGGTGCTAAATTTAACCATTTTTTATCTATCAAGAATTGATAAAAATGGTGAATAATCCCTCCAAAATACCACATTAAGACACCAAGACCTTGAGGAACACCATAGAAAAAGCCATGCTGTGATTTGGGATCAAAAGCTTTTGACATTTGGAGACTTCTGCAAGAATTGCATTTTTCGGCGATTGGAAGGCGAGCACTTCTGTTGTGTAAACTGCTCAGAAATCCCCTTATTATCAATCTAGCTAGTAAAGCCATCCATCCTCTGAATACTCTACGTCTCTGGTTTGTGGCTGTAACGTTTCATGAGGCTGTGATTATCCTAGAGGTCACCACAGGTCATTTTATACAGTGAGGTCAAGTTTCAAAAAATTATCTCCACATTTATACTGCTTGCATAAAGCTGCATGTTTTTCTGTCCAAAACTGCATGTGATTATTGATTATTGCTAACATTTAGTCCAACTTTGGACCGTTATTCAGCCTCTTTCCTGACAAGGTGGTATGACATGATTCCGTATGTTTTCTAGTTTCATATGATATCTGTGTCTTTACTCTCGCCCTAAAGCTGAAGCCTCTGACAGACAGTAGAGTCAGTCGGGCTCGCCCGTGGGTCTCAGAGGGTTAACACTTCCGATGAGAATATTGATCAAATCTATGAAAATAAGAGCTATGTTGTTATGAACTGGAGTTGTTATTTACAGAGAGCTGGTTGGGGTTAGGTAATGTGTTGTGTGGTTTCCGGAGGGCCTTCAGTCTCTGTCTCTGTGGGTGAGCACAGTGGGATCCGCAAGTACACATCTGTCCTTTCTAATAATTAAGGAGGAAACTCAGCCTAACCTGACTGTGCCCTCTGGACCATTCCCAGACTTCAACATCAAAGTCTGACAATGCAGCCGTCTGAATGTTACACTGCACAATCAGGACTAACAAGAATGCACACTGAGTCAGACAGCAGCCATAGCAGCAGTGAGGCACCCACACACCACACTTGAAAGAATATTTCATATAGTTTCAAGCAGTCTTCTGGCTCCAGTTTTTTTCAACAATTTACAGAACTAAGTTCTTTTTCCTTGTTAATGAACTCTGTTAACTTATGACACAGTAAAAAGTACTGGGGATGAACTGTCTATGAAACACTGTACCATATGTCTACATAAAGAGATGAAAAAAGTGTCACTGTTAAAAACAAAAATCTAAAATAAATTCTTTGGTTAGCCGATTACTGGACTGACCAGACGCAAAAAAGATTGTAGTGGCTCTATAATGAAGCAATTCTCTACCAACATACTGCATCTGATCTGAGTCAGTGATTTACCATGAAACAACACAGGCCAACCTGGATTATTTAAAAGGTTAACATGGATGAATCCCAGTGTACGAACAAACAACTGACTGTAACGTGAAAGTGAAACTTAATGGTTAGCGGTCTCCTGGATGAAAGTCTTGTTTGATGGGCCCATCCACCTCCCCTCCCGCCCGCCCTTACTGTGTCTTTTCGCTCTTCAAACTATGTCACCATGCTCCCGGCACACTTTCCCTGAGCGTTTACCGTTGCCGCGAATGGGTTTACATTGTAGTTATATACAAATATGATTAAAACCAGTTATTTTTATAAAATGGTCACTATATCCTGACAGTAGTGTATGAGACAGGTAATCTGAAAAAAATCATGTTCCTCTGTGTCCTCCTGTGCTCCTAAAGATTTCACAGACCGAAGGAAAACAACCAGTCAGAGCTGATCTGGAGTCTTCCTTCCAGCTGCCGTTTATGAGAGCCGGCTGTCAATCACTCACGAACTACGACCAAACAGTCAAACTCGGCAGCGCTGATCAAATATGAATCAATATTCTGTTACTGTAATGTTTATTTCTCTCCTCAAATGTTTTCAGAAACATCTTGTAGTGTACTGTTTAGCTGTAAAATGAGAAAGTTTGAGACGCGGCAGCCATGTTGAGATCTGTTGAAGGAACGCCAAGTACCGGTCACACAATCCGGGCACAGCCAATAGGAACGCTCTCTCTCTGAAATGACCTCTGATTGGTCAAAGTCTCCCGTCACGGGCTAGATTTTTTAAAGCCTGAAAACAGAGCCATGAGGAAGAGCAGAAGTCTAGTTTTCTCTCAGAACACTTGAATTACAATATGCTGAAAGGTTATTATGGAATTTTTGCCCAATGATGCCAAAAATATACTGCCTACTGAAGCTTTAAGTAACTACATAACAAAACTACTAACAGAAAATAATTGAATGAATGATTAAACAAAAGGAAAAATGACCAGAATGAATAAAGAATGGATGAAGGAACACAGTCAATACAATGATTAACATTTCTGAATAGAAACAAATCAAATGTGACCAGATCAATTCAGTGATTGATATCTATCAATTAAATTAATTGTTTGATGTTTATCAATTCAATTTAGTTTAAGTTTAGAAACATAAGATTGTGAATCAGTTTCATATTCATTCTAAATTTAGGGGTAATCTAATTTAAATCTCAAGCTTATTGATGGATTTCTTAATTATTCTTTTCATCTAATATCCACTAGCACTTTCTTAAACTAACTTTATTCATAATTTGACTCTAAATTTGTTTAGCAGCCTTATCATCAGATTGAGATTTATATATATATCGCCTGACGTTTCTGGCAAGCGGCCCTCTGCTGGGTCTTCGGGTTCTTTCTACCATCTGAACTTAAAGTTTAGATTCTGGATATGATTGATCTCAACATGTGGCACAGATCTGTCTCCCGACCTGGTGAGAGACAAGGGGGAAGAGTTTACTGAGGTTCTGTGAGGTTCTGTGGGCTTTGGTGAGATAAAAGTTACCAACATAACAGTTAGAATTCAACTTAGACGACTATGATGAAATGAAGGGAAATGTAAACAGAGTTGATGAACTTAATTCTATAAAAGGAGTCGATTTATGTATGGTTCACAAACAATGTTAAAAGGTGTAATACACTTTAAGTAGATTAAAAACATATAAGCCTGTTCAAAATATAAGGATTTCTGATACATGGGCATTAGTGTGCATCTGAATTTCTGTTTAAGATCTCTGGGGATGTATAGCATGCATCTACAGGAGTAATATGTAGAGAGACCAAGTGATTCATAAAAGGATAGGCCTATTTAAGGTTTTGCTCTGCAGCTTATGATTATTTATTTATTAGCACAAGTATTTGAGTTATCTACACTGAAAAAGACTGAACTAGATAGAGTGAACTAAAGTTAAACTATGTGAATTTGAAAAGAATGCAGGGAGAAAGGAGAATGGATTTAGACAGGGTTGGGAAAGCCAATCTAATAGTTTGAATTTTCTTCTTGTCATAAACATTTACACATCAAAAAACTTCCTGTTATACATATGTTAGATCTGGGGTCAGCAACATGCGGCTCCGGAGCCACATGCGGCTCTTTAGCTCCTCCAGTGGCTCCCTGTGGATTTTTAAAAATGGAAATGAATAACTGTTTGTTGTTTACATTTTCATTTTTATTTATCATTGTTATAGGTCTATGGTACGACATTTTGCCACATTGAGCAAAAACAAATAAATCTGAGATTTCGAGAATTAAGTCATAATATAACGAGAAAAAAGTCAAAAGTTCATGAGAAAAAAAAAGTTGTAATATGATGACAATAAAGTCATCATATTACGACTTTTTTCTCGTAAAATTATGACTTTATTCTGGAAATCTCAGATTTTTTTCCCTCAATATGGCCTTAATACTCCGTCGCATATTTGCACTTTGGCCCTCACTGCATTAGACTTATATACTTAGATTATAAACTGTGTTACCTTCATCACTATGCTCAAATAATTTGCAGCTCCAGACAGAATTTTTTTTTTTATTTTGACTAAAATGGCTCTTTTGATGGTAAAGGTTGCTGACCCCTGTATTAGATCATCATCACATATCAATTAAAGCACATGTTAATTTGCAATAAATGTCAGTTTCATTTAGTCTCATTCACAGTTTGGATGTGTCTGTTTTTGTGACTGTGTGTGATTTTTGCAGTGCAGGTTGTAAACCAAATGGGGATGTCATAAAACATACACTGTATCTTTGTCTGTTTCTCTAGTTTCTGCTTGAGAGCTCCACCCTGAATAACAAACTTAATTTCTTTTCAAATGGTTGGTAAAGCATAGCATATTTATTAATGTACATTTTAATGGCATAATTAGTTTTGTTCTGATTCTCATCATCGGTTCATAATGTCTTACTGATTGGTCTTCACCGTCTTTGGGAGAAACCCAATGTCAGGGCCTTTAACCTGCAATTCAATAAACAGCTCAAATGGTCAGGGGCCTGTACTACGTAGGATTTGGTGTTAGCAAGGTAACTTCGGGGTTAACCATTCAGGGTTTTCAGTCCTACGACAGTGGATCACGCCTTAGATCGCCATAGTAACTGATGCTGAACACCTAACCTGCTCCTCAGCAACATTCTATGATTTATTTCAGCCAATAACTCTTTTTTATATTTTGATCTCCCTCTTGCCTCTCAAAAACAGAGGAGGAGGCAAAAACCACCTCAAGCAAGCGTGAAAACTTTTTTTTTCGCAATTGAGGAAGTTTTATCAAATTTTGCTGTTTCTATGTAGCTTTTCTGATGCAATACTTCAAAATGAGAATAAATATGAGTGAATGGAAACGTGGTTTGTTGCACTGATAAAAATGATTGCAGAGTCTGACTTTACTGCTGCATCTGGACAGGAGGTCTGCTTATCCTTCATATTCAGGCATATTCACTCCACTACTTTCTGCCTGGCATGTGTCAATATTGCTTTTTTTATAAACTGCAACACCACATTTGTTGCCTTATCAACATTTAGCTGATCCAATGTGACACACCTCTCTGCCTGCTTGTTGAAAATTTTACCAAAATTACTTTCTAGATAACAAAAATCTTAATCTTCATTCCGGAAGAGATAAAGCAGAGTGGTTTCTCAATACAGAAGTGGCCAGTGCTTCTGCTAAAACTGAGTTCAGTCAGACACGTTAACCCTCTGAGACCCACAATAGACCCATTTTAGTCTTTTTTAGGGGGGTACAGGGAGTCTTTAGGGAGAGATAGCAGGTCAACAGTAGATGTCACATAGAAGTGGTGTACATCATCTGAAAGCTGGGAACCTGGAGATTAATTTGAGATGTAGCTCAGCACTGTGTGTCAAGTTGTTCTAGCCATAAATCAGAAATAAACATGAATTTGTTAATTCATTAATTATTTAAAATAAATTGTAAAAGCGTATAGGGGTTTAAAACATTATGATAGAAGTATATGATGGTCATCCCCATGCTCTATTATGTCTCATAAGTTGTTGCAGTGGTTTTTTGGGTTGATACCATTTGTTACACAGATTTGGTGCTAAATTAAACAATTTTCTACCACTGGAGAATTTATAAAAAATAATCAATAATCCTCCAAAATACCACATTAAGACACCAAGACCTTGAGGAACACCATAGAAAAAGCCATGCTGTGATTTGGGATCAAAAACTTTTGACATTTGGAGATTTCTGCAAGAATTGCATTTTTCAGCGACTGGATGGTGAGCACTGTTGCGTAAACTGCTCAGAAACCCCCTTATTGTCAATCTAGTTGGGAAAGCCATCAATCCTCTGAATGCTCTAGGTCTGTAGTTTGTGGCTGTAAAGTCTCACAAGGCTGTGATTATCCTAGAGGTCACCACAGGTCATTTTATACAGTGAGGTCAAGTTTCAGAAAATGGTCTCACTACAATGAAATGTCTCCTATGGGGACTAACATCATCACACATGAATACAGTTGGGCTCATTGGATCCACAAGAGTCTCAGCTTTACAGTGATACCCAAGTTATGTAATTCAAGACTGTTTATTGACCCCAGTATGCAGAAATATTCAAATACACCATTTTAGAATAAAATACCACATTTATACTTCATTAAAAAAACTGCATGTGATTATCATAAAGTGGGCATGTTTGTAAAGGGGAGACTTGTGGGTACCCATAGAACCCATTTACAGTCACATAAATTATCTTGAGGTCAGAGGTCAAGGGACCCCTTTGAAAATGACCATGTTAGCTTTTCCAAGCCATCATGACATGGATGGTACCGGTAGATTCCTTAGGTTTTCTAGTTTCATATGAAATGTGTCTTCACTCTAGCTCTAAAACTGAACCTGTCACAGCCTCTGAAAGACAGTAAAGTCGGTCAGAATCGCCCGCGATCCTGCAGGTCTCAGAACATTAACACATTAATAATTTATAGCAAATTGTTTTTCATATCAAACCACCAACCTATGATTAATGGCGTTACCCCTCCTCCCCCACCACCCACACAGTGGCACCATGCATAATTCTTACATGTGAGATAGCATGTGTGTCAAACAATTGAAAAAAGCAACTAATCAACAAATTGAGAATCTGATTTGTTTGATAGGAAAACAAGCATTTTAGAGGACTGCTGACCATTTTAATGGTTTTTAATTGGACTCCCCAGCTATTTAGAGCTACTGGAAATTCCACACACCGACACATCCACATGTGACAGGGCACGTCATTAAAAATAACACAGCGAAGCTTTGCCGGACATAACAGTGAGTATCAAAGTCTTCCCCTTCATCCCACTGCCTTCCTCACAGGTTTGCCTCCTACTCCCTTCAGGCACTCTAGCTAATTGAAATGCCTCAGCTGTGTCAAAAAAAAAACATATGCCTGCATACAGAGAGGCTAACACACATTATGTTAACATACGTTTATGTGAAGGCTTCTGATTTTGTCTTGCATTTCATTTATATTCTTTTTTAAATATATGATCATCTGAATGTTTCTTCCGCCTCTCTTTTACATAACTAATAATGACGATAATCAGATATTTCTTTGCACATGAATGCACTCAGACAAGCAGGAATTTGACTCTCTTTTTCTCTATCTCTATTTCCCCCCCTTACACAGCCAAAGGGAAAACATCTCTCTCTCTCTCTCTCTCTCTCTCTCCAGGAGATTGGGATTGAACTTCAGTTTGAGTGTGTGTTATGTTCACTCTGGTGGAATAAAGTCTGTAGAGAGGCAGATCTCAGCCCCATGACAGCTCTTGTCTAGTCCTAGAAAAAAAAAATGATATAACTGTGTCATTTGCTGCATTTTTTCCATCTCCAAGATTCAGTGAACAATGCATAGCCATCTGAAAGGTATCCCATCATGCATCTATCATCCTCCATCATTTTTGCTGCAGCTGCTGTCTGTACTGAACGAGCTGAATATACTTTAACACACACCTCACTGAGCTTGTAATTACTAAAAGGCCAATAAGAGCTACATGTTTTGGAAAAACATCAGTATCTATAGCTAGCTTTCAGGTGACACATCAAAACCCAAGTCATTATTGGGTTATGTAGGCTGACTCTCTCTCTCTCTCACACACACACACACACACACTTGACACACACTTTAAATTTGTTGTATTAATTACACAGAAATATGGATGATACATATGTGATATAAGAGGATTCACAGAAAGCAAAACAATAATAGTGAAGAAAGAAAAAAAACACACACACAGCAACAGAGCTTGTGTGTCTCTCCCTGTGAGCTATTCCAACAGGAGACTGATCTTAGTTTCCTTATAGGTTCAACCAAGTCGGTTTGGTCACAGGTTAGAGACCAGACACATATCAGCTCCCTTGCTCAGATTTGAAGGCACTTAAAAATAAAACATTGCCGTATGCACCTGAAGCACATGCCACCTGTGACTAGAGGTTACCGGCAATCCTGAAATTTATCCAGCGATATATCTCTGTTACTGCCAATGCAAAGAGATATATAGTGATGGGAAGCTGAAGATCTTGCCGTTCTATAGGTGTATTGGTTGTCATTCTACCATGAAGGTAAAGGGGTAACGTTTGACCCTGAAGTGACCTTCATGCTCCTTTTATTTGTTTTTCACATTTTTCTCTGGTTGAAAGCTTTTAAAAAGCACCCTTAAAAAATAAAGAGGTAAAAAAAAAAATCATGCCTGTGATCCTTTGACATCTGATCTGATCAGCTTGAACACTCCTTGGAAATCATCAAGAGTCATAAAATCAGTTTTATGCAACATTTTTGAATATTTAGTGCCTATTTGGCCTCCTTTGGGGGCCAAATTTGCGGCCCCCCAATATCTATATCTTTTCATAACATATAAACATATGTCTGTGCCAAATGTGTTGCTTTTATCGCAAAATGCACAAAAAAAAAGCTGCCCCACTTATGTCCTCGGTTTGAATCTGGCTGGGGAACTTTGCTACGTGTCACTCTCTCCCCTTTTGTTTCCCATTGACTCTCAACTGACTACCTTCAACAAAAAGCAAAAATGCCCCCAAAATCTATGTTATAATTCACATATATCTACATTCTGATTCAAATGTAGTCTGTAAGCAGTTTTGTAGATGCTTTAAGCAATACTTATCTTTTGCTCTATTACTTTTTGTGTGTGTATAGTATATAGTGTAGTCTGATGGCAGGTCAAAATTGAAGTGAAAAGCATTCTCTTGTTACATTTACCTGGAGGCTGAGGTGGGAATTGGAAGTGTGTATCTACCATCTTGCACATACAATACATGTAAATATAAATGTAGCAAAAAGTCACACTTTTATGAAAATAACATAAACACCACACAACATAATGCAATCAAAATGTGAAATTAGATATTAGATATACTGATGAGATGAAAGATGTGACATTTTGCTACATTTACATTTACTTATTTACAATACATGAACAGAACTCACATTATATTGTATTTACAAATGCATTAAAGTGAGCCAAACATATAGAAATGTGTTTTACCTGCCTACGATCCTCCCTCATTAGCTACTCACTGCTGAGAGTACTATTCTGTTTCTGTTGAGTATTTTAATCACACAGCCCTCTGTTTCACATAACCGTGAATTGACTCCAGGATCCACAGGTCGAGGAGTCGTTGACTCTCTGTTATGAGCACTATTTAAATAGTGAGTGCCCGGCATACTCATTTTAGATCTACACTAGATCAAAAAGTGGGTAGCAGAGAGTCTCCCACTAACCGCTCATTACCTTATTATCACTGTTGGAAACCACTTTGGCATTTAAAAGATAAAAAAATGGATGGTTGTATTTTTTAAATGAACAAGACTAAGGACCCTATTTTAATTGTACAAGTGCAACGGCATGGTGGTAGGTCTTGACTGTGTGGGTGCCTCCAAGCACAACTGCTATTGTTCTGTCCTGATTGAGTGAGTAAGTGTAAAAGTGTGGACAAAGAACAAGGAATTACAAATGAAAATGCTGCATCACAGCGCAGTTTGGCGATTTGTAGACACCATCATCACTGCAGTCTGTCTCTTTAGTGTTTAGAATCTTAAAAACAGACATTTTTATTATTGTAGAAGCAGCATATGAGGAACATATGCTGTTTCTAATGTCTGGAAGAAGACAAGACAGCACTCAATCCACGTAAGCGCTGTCTATGAACTGTAAGGCTCGGCTATTAGTTGTTCAAGTGAGAGAGGTTGTTCTGACCTCATCTCCATCAACTCCCTCATCAGCCTTGGTGTATGAAGTATGAAGGGAACAGCAGGAGAGAAGACGATTGTCAATGTAGGTGAGTGGGAGGAGAAAGAGGCTGATAAACTGTGGTGGTGTGTAGCTGAGCAGGACAGACTTGCATTCAGTGAGAAAGAGACACATGGACAGTTGGACTGACAATTACTTCCCATCTGACCCTGGGGCTTTCCTGTTTGTTTGGTGGCGGACAAAGCTTTTTGAAGGTGTATTGTATGGACTCTCTCTGTCCCTGTTTTCGCCCTTTGTAGCTCAGTTCATGAACTCAATAATAATCTTGTTTTGTCTCCGATGAGATGCTGCGTGAAGTTGTTTTCATTTAATTACAGCCAATGACAAAGCAAAGAGAGATGGTGGAGAGAGGTGAAAGGAGTTAGCGGAGGAGCAGCCACTTATGACTTATGTACAAATGACGTAAATTGCAACAACAATCAAGGTCAGTCTGAGTTCTAAGAACTTCACTGTTTGTCGTATTGCTAATTGAATCCTTGCTGAGTGTCACTGGAATGATGTTTACTGCGGTTCTGAGCTGCATAGGACAGACTTTTTTGCTTTCAGTTGACAATAACTGATTTAAAGTGTTGCCTGCCGTGCCTGTAAAACAAACTTCGCAGAAAAAGCATTGGAATTGAACTGGCAGACACGAGTTGGTCTCTAAACACTTTGCTCCACTAGAGACTGAAGACAATCTCCCTGGCTGTGTTTGCTAAAACTGGGTGGGAACAAAAGAAAAGTGAAGAAAAGAACCTGCACAGCAGAACTAATACAAAGTCTCCTTTCATAATGAGGCGGTGACACACACAGATGGTTCACTCATTGTTGCTGCTGTTCCCGCCATGAATAGATTAAGAGAACTGCATACAGCATAGGAGGCGGGAATCCGTTCATTCCTATGAGAGTTGCCAAAATGGCTCGACTTCTGTCTGGAAAAGAACTCGGCTCTTCCGGCGATCTTCCGCATCCATTGGGCCCATGGAACATGCGCAGTAGCGTCCGCTCGGTCACATGACTCGGTCACGGGGTCACAATGTCACACCGTCGTCACGGCTTGATCTGTCATCACGGTCTGGGTCTCATTCACATGAACGGAGGAAAGGAAATAGCTCTGGATTCAGCAATTAGTTTGTTTTATAACTTTTAGGACCTAATTATGTAAATAAGGGCTATTAGAGTCTACATACTGGGGAGTTGATTCACCTAAAAAAAAATGATGAGTTATAGACGTCTCTTTTCCAATTTCAAGTCTATGAGAAAAAGTCTTTTTGGGCTTCTTATTTCAAACCAACTGTAAAAAATCTGGGGGTGACATTTGACAGCTGTTTGAAATTTGATAAACAGATTGACTCTGTTGTTAAAACAAGCTTTTTCCAGCTTTGTCTTCTGGCTAAAGTAAAGCCCTTCCTCAATCGGCACGATCTTGAGAAGGCAATTCACGCCTTTATTAGCTCGAGACTTGATTATTGTAATGCACTGTATGTTGGTCTCAACCAGTCTTCCCTTGCGCGCCTCCAACTTGTGCAAAATGCTGCTGCTCACTTTTAAACGAACACTTCCAGACGTGAACACATTACCCCCGTACTTGCTCTTCACTGGCTTCCAGTTCGCTTTAGAATCAATTTTAAGCTCTTAATGTTTGTTTTTAAAGCCATTAACGGTCTTACCCCACCTTATTTGTCGGAGATTTGAACTCTCCGCGAGCATAACAGGGCTTTGCGGTCATTGGTTCAATTTTTTTTAGAAGTCCCGAGGTCGAGGTATAAGCTGTGGGGTGATCGTGCTTTTGCCGTCGCTGTTCCTAAACTATGGAACAAGTTACCCCCTGATATACATACTGTCACTGACCTAGTACTTTTTAAATCGAAGCTCAAGACTTTTTTATTTAGATTGGCTCTTAATACCTATCAGCGCTGTGACATTTTCCTTATGCTTTTTATGTACCTTTTTCCGATGTACCTTTTTTTGTATGATATATTATGTTTTTATTCCTGTTAATTCTTGATGATAATATAAAGCACTTTGGGTACCTTTTAGTTATTGTAAAGGTCTATACAAATAAGTGTTGATTGATTGATTGACTGACTGATTGATTGATTGATTGATTGGGCCCAATGGCATCATGTGACGGACACGGAAGTTGTTGTACCGCCGTTTGGCCACTACGAAAGTTGGGATCAATGACTGGTGCTCTTCCTGGGGCTTGAATGCTACTCTATGCTAGTCACTAACTTTGACTGTCATTTGGTGCTGGACAGGTATAGTGTACTGTGGGTTCATCAGATCTTATTTGTGAAACAAAACAATGAGTTTAGAGAAGCTAAAGCACTGGGTAGAGCTGAGAGGAGCTGCAGAGGTGGGTGATAATACTTTGTGGGCTTGTCACTATGATCAACACCTTTCACAGTATACAGTAATTTGAGCCAGTGTTAATATAAAAATTTGTAGTAGTGCAGATTTAACAAAAATGCTGCCATATTTTCTAGTGAGGATTTTTAGCAAAGGTCCTGTGCCAGATTCAAGCCCAGAATGTTGCATTTATATGTTACATGCTGTCACCATCTGAACCACCCAGTGCTGTTTCTTACATCAACAGTCATTGTGTTTTTTTTGAAAGCTCCCTTTTGTTTCTACAGGTCGATCGTGAATTAAAAGTTCCACGGTAATGGCCCTGGGGAAGAATTGTGCAGCTTATTTGCCAAAAAGCACTGCAATCACAAATATTGATTATGTGAAGACCTGCATATGTAAGCTGTTCTAACAACTGATAGAGCCCAGGGACGAAACAACCTAAAAATACAAAAACACATCCTCATCCTTACATAATGAATGCATACTTCCAAGTCTTGTATATCTTCTATATTCTATCTTTATCTTTTCCTCTCTGCTGTACCCTCCCAACACACACACCAATACTACCCCACACACACTCAATTAGTATCAACTCGAGGCATTGAACCGCGTAGATGACAATTATTCCAGTGCCTTCTCATGCCAACTTGTGACATGCTGCCACTTTGTCATGCCCCTTGGTGTCACTTTAGGTTTAGGCAACAATACTACTTCAAAACTGCATGGTTGGACTTTAAACTACTATGTTTGTAAAGTGAAAATGAAACTGAACGTCGTGAATACGGGACACAAACGGACAGCTGATCGTAACATGAAAGTGAAACTTAACGCACGGGACACGAACAGCGGTCTCCTATGGCAAGCCGTTTTAACATTCAATAGCTAGACAGGATATTCATTAGAGATATCTGCAACGTCATTTTGCCTATAGTCAAAACTCTAATTCAAGATATCCCTGATTCTATTTTGACTAGGCAAAACCCTGATTCAAGATATCCGTAATTACATTTTGACTAGTACGATTCAAACTACTTTTGCCATTCATGTGTATGGGGTTTCTCATTACAGATATCCGTGATTCAGTTGCAGATATCCGTAATTCACATTGCGGATATCTGCAACTGAATTATGACTAGTCGTAATTCCAGTTTCAGATATCTACAATTTAATTTTGACTAGTCAGAATTCCAGTTCAAGATATGTTTAATTCCCCTCAACTGAAGATATCTACGTTGTCCTTTTTAGATATCTAAAATTATACTTTGACTAGTCAGATTGACGTTGTAGATATCTCTAACTGGAGTTAGGGATGGTCAAAATGTATTAACAGATATCTAGAATTAGAGTTGTGACTAGGTGAAATGACGTTGCAGATATCTGTAATGACGTCAGAAGGGGGGTTGAGGAGGTGAAGCTATTCAAACATACTATGTCGCTGCACTGCAGCCGTGTGGGTTTATAAAGTGCATCTGGAGACAATAAATCTACAATACGCTGTAAATTTCTATCACAACTCTCTAGTGAACAAAGCTCTCGTTGGCCACAGATTCCTTGATGATGAGCTCTTTTTCTATTTCATGTCATTTTCTAACTATCTGATCCACAGCGTCTCACAGCCGGCTGCACATAGAGACCGATGTCATGTGTCCAGCTCGGAGGACTAAAGGCTGGAATGAGCCCTCGTTGGTGTTTTAACTATGTTTCTCTTATGAGTTATTGATCCGGGAAGTTTGAATCTGTGAATATCTTTCACACTTTACCGAACCATCCAAGTGAGCAAAAGCTTCTGCTGACACTGTTCAGATGCTTTGTTGGGCTGATATCCAATGGGAAGCCTTGATGAGCAACGTCATGACAACGACTCTGACTAGTCATAATGAGGTTTGAGATATCTGTAACTGTTATTTAGGATAGTCAGAACTGAATTACAGATATCTCTAACTGTTGTTTTGACTAGTCACAATAACCTTATAGATGTGTCTGTCCTGTGTGTCTTTTCGCTCTTCAAACTACATCACCACAGCACTTTTACTGTTGTCACAGATGGGTTTACATAGTAGTTAACGGAAAGCCCGGTGTGTCTCATACCAGTGCTAAAGGGTGTCCTGTGCGTGTTGCATCACACGCCGACGACGGTGATAAAGCATTGATATTTGACGCACTGGGAATGAGAACGGGCTGATTATTCCCTCTGATATCACTCACCTCACAACCTTTTCTCCACATCCTAAAGGCTATCATTCACCAATTTACTTCCACACTCACACACACATTCTGCTTGAACGGTGGCATTCACTGTATCTCTTTCATGCATAATTTCGCTTCAGGATGATCACGACGACTCTCATATTATACCCTCCAGAGCTGCAATCACACTCATCCACATTTTGACATACTTGATTTATCATTAAATCGGATGACATAAAGAGCTCAAAGGCAGAATATAATGCACAGCCCAGATAACCTTAAGTAAAATAATAAATAGGTAATGTGATTACAAGGCCATTAGACACCAATCTGTGAGCTGGATTGCTGCTTTAAGTGGAAGTTAATGTGTGTCTCTGTGTGCCAGCTGGGCTTGCTATTTGGCTGCTTCCCACCTGGCAGAGGAATCCTGGTACACTCATGCCCCGGGAGCTACTGTGTGAACTTCTGAACCCAGCAAGAGAATATTGGAACCTACACCCAAAAATGAATGACTTACTGATTAAAATAAGTACCATTAAAGTCCTGCTAATGATCCCATAACTATGGCATTATAGCTGAAAGTGCAAAGGTTAACCAAATTGCACACATTAAGGCTTTTCTATGTGATCTTCTTTTTTAACTAATGTAATAACTAATGTAATATTTTTCCATTTACATTCACTAAGCCTCCCTTGAAACAGTTGGGGAGGCCCACCTCACACTTTGAAAAGCTCTGCCATAATGCTTAATGCAATACCTTAAAGCAGCAGTGGGTAGAAATGGAGCAAATCTGAGTATAAAAGGTTATTTTTATAAAACAGTCACTATAGTCTGCTGTCCAGCTGCCATCTATGAGAGTTGGCTGTCAATCACTTGCGAACTCCGACCAACGGTCAAACTAGGCAGCTCTGATCAAATATGTATCAATATTCTGTTACTGTAATGCCTATTTCTCTCCTCAAATGTTCTCAGAATCATCTTGTTGTGTACTGTTTAGCTGTAAAATGAGAATGTTTGTGATCCGGCAGCCATATTGAGAGCTGCTGAGGAAATACCAAGCACCGCCCACCAGCCGGAGCACAGCCAATAGGAACGCTCTCTCTCTGAAATGACCTGTGATTGGTCAAAGTCTCCCGTCAGGGACTAGATGTGCTACAGCCTGTAAACAGAGCCATGAAGAGGTGCAGAAGTCTAGTTTTCTCTCAGAACACTTAAATTATAATATGCTGAAAGGTTATGATAGAAATTTTGCCCAATTATGCCAAAAATATAGTGCCTACCCTACTGCCACTTTAATTAAAAAAAAGAAACAAGTAGCCAACTAGTGTAAAATAACATGATGCCGTGGGTTGGTTTTCCTCCTGTCCAACCCAGTTTGTATAGGTAGGTTTTTTTCACTGTTCGAATTATTAAAAGGCAAAAGCAGCATGTGTACATTCAGTATACCTTCAGACGCTAATTTAGTAAATAGTTAATAATGTGATTACGTATTCTGCAAATGTTAGCTCTACAGTTTACGTAGAAACATAAGCTCTCCAGGAAGTATCACTATTTCACGTTTAACCATGACTAGCTTGAAAACTGCAGAACCAGCCTGAAAATGAAAACAAATCTGAAACGATTGAGAGTCTATGGAACAGAGCAGTATAGTTGTTGGACCCTGGTCAGAGCAGCGTTCGAGGGGCGGGGCTTAGCAAAGGGTGAATTGTATTTGCCCTCAGGCTAGCCAGCTGTATTTGCATTATTTACTTCCCCTTGTCTAAGCCTCTGAATATTGCCACTAATGTCATCCATTGCCCAGCCGTGCTTTTATTTGCATGGATTTAGTAGCACAGTATGCATCCTTCCCTCTTCTCCTCTAGTTTGCCACCTTGTGTGCTGTGGGCAGATTGATAGGTAGCTTCTGCCTCTTTTGTGTTCCCTCCACTTGGTGCATCATCCATCTTTCCATCCACCTCCACCTCTGCTTTCCTCTGGCAGCGGGTATCCAGCCTCTGCAGGGTGCAGTCGAGGCTGCCTTTCTGCAGATACAATGATACCCATGTATAATTTATGGAGGGAAGGTGCATAGCGGCAGTCAAATGCAACACTGATCTGTTCAAAGCCCGGAAGGGGGGCGACACCACTCCATTCGCTGTCACACTGTCGCTATGACAGCGAGGTGTTCACTTCACTTAGAAACTGTTTTTCCATCTTGTCTCTTGGAAACAGGCAGTCTGCACGTTTGCTGTGAAAGACTTCAATACACTTAGATATTTTAAAGGTGAAATAAGAACTTCTACTAGAACATATTTACATGTTGTTATGTAAATATGACCCTTTATTTTCCTCATACTGTCTGCCTGAATATGTCTGTATTCACCCTCTGTCTGAAAGCTCTGGTTCAACATCTGTCTCTTTAAGACCGCCTCCTTAAAAAGCCCAGTCTGCTCTGATTGGTCAGCGTTTCCTATCTGCCTGTCAATCAATTGTCATGTACACAGCGTCACTGCAGCCTTGGATTAACTGTGTGTGAGCTACACAGAGTTTAGCAGCAGTTCAACCGTGAATAGAGAGCCTAAGTCCCGCCCCTTTTGTTTTGAATGTTTGTCGTCACATTTTATGACCCCTAAAAAAAGCGGGAGAGCAAACAGTTTTTTGACCGCAGTGAAAATGACGTTTTTGAAAGGCTAAATGCCAACAGATATGGATTGAAGCAGAATATTTCATTAGATACATACATGTTGTGAATTTTGGAAAAGATTACATCTATCTTTTTTCAATAAATTTGGAGTTTTGGTTTAAGGACTGACAATTACAGAGACAGGGCCTGAGGGGCAGCACTTGCTATGTGTGTGTATGTGTGTGTGTGTGTGTGTGTGTGTGTTTTAATAATTAATACACAGAACAAGCTTATAGATTATGCATTTCTAAGGGCATGGAGAGAAAAGCTGAACAGAGACACTGACCGTGTGGTCACTGCAGATGAATGATTTTTTTCCCCCCGCAGTGACAGTGGATGGTAAATGGACTTGCACTTATTTAGTGCCTTTCCAGTCTTCTGACCACTCAAAGTGCTTCACACTACATGTCAGCATTCACCCAGTCATACACACATTCATACACTGATGGCTGCCACACAAGGTGCCAACTTTGCTCATCAGGATCTAATCTAAATATTCATTTACACACCGATGGCTCAGCCTTCAGGAGCAGTTTGGGGTATCAATTTGGTAAGTATCTTGCTCAAGGACACTTCTTTCTTCTCTGGGTGATTCCTAATCATACAGTGCAGTGCCAATATATACATATAATTTAAAACTTCTCTGAATCTGCTCTTGTGATTTACAGAATAATAATTTTACAGGGCAAACATTTACAGAAGAATTAAATGTACAGACGAAGACTGTGAAATGTGTAAATAAAATAATTGTTTAAAGTTGCAGTCGATCACTTTGAGCAAATGTGCTAAAAAGTTTTATAAAACTTTCACTATATCCAGTATTGCATGAGACAGATTATCGTGCAACTTTTTTATTGCACGTTTCTACTGCGTTCGAATCTAAACAACCAATCACAATCGAGCTGGAGCGAGCCAGTCTCAGGGTGGTTGGTGAAATACGATTTGATACAAAACCAAGCACAGCCCACCGGAGCACACCGTCTCATTTTACAGCTAAACAGTACACTACAAGATGTTTCTGAAAACATTTGAGGAGAGAAATAGGCATTACAGTAACAGAATATTGATTCATATTTGATCAGCGCTGCCTAGTTTGACCGTTTGATGGCAGTTTGCAAGTGATTGACAGCTGCTGGAGACTCCTCGACTCTGATTGGTTGATTTCCTCTGATCTGTGAAATATTATGAATGCCATTATGAGCACAGGAGGAACCTGATTTTTTTTTCAGATTACCTGTCTCATGCACCACTGTCAGGATATAGTGACCGTTTTATAAAGATAACTTTTTATCATATTTGCTCCAAGTTACCAACTTTAGCTTTAACTATAGCACGTTTTCGCTTTAATATTTTAGGCATTATCTATACTAGTAATAAGAGTGGTCCAAAATTATGTAAAATTGCATATTTTTAAGTCAAAAACCTTTAAATTGTTGTTTGGTTGTTGGGTAATGTTGCCTGTAACTTAATAATCAAGGTAGTGCTTTTGTGAAAGCTAGAAGTTAAAGTTTAACCTTTTCCTGGCTTATCACCCCTCATTTCTTCCTCATTTTCCTCTGCCACCTCATTTCCGTCTCTGTTTATCTCATTTATTCCCACCCGACTCAGAGAAGGAGTGTTTGTGGAAGCAGGCTGTCCCTCTGAGGAGGAAGATACTTGGCTGTCAACAGGATTTAGTTCGTGTGAATTATTAAAGACCGAGGAGCAGGAAGACGGATGTCTAATGTCCTGAGTACCTACAGTACATCAGCCTAAAGCCAGCGCACATCATTTTGTCAACAGACGTACTGACTGATAACATAATATGCTTTTATTTGTGAGGAGAATTCAAGAGGAAGGAAAGAGCAATTATAGAGACAACAATTAAGCCAAAGAATACATGGAAATGATGGATGATAAAACAACTAAAACACATTAATAACAGCCTGGGTTAAAGCCCCAACCTGTCATTTCTGGACCATACATTTTAGGTCTGTTGACAAGCATAATTGAAGAGTTCGAGATGAAAAATCATAAATCAGTATAAAAGGCGGTTTTACTAGCATGTCTGCCAGGGGCAGACTGGCCAGTAATAGTAATAATGCTATGCTGAAGAGTTGCTGTGTAGTTGGTTGCACCAACAACTAGAATGGCACTCGGAGAGCGCAGACCTCCGCCAAGCTGCCCGAGTATGATTGCCCCCCCGCCCTCTCCGTGCAGCTTGCGCCATCATCCGCGTGTATTTTTGTTTATGTTGAGATCAGCTGTATGCAGCGGAACAATGTAAAATCACTTCATTCAAACTGGACAGAAACAAAGTAAAACTCACTTAAGCCGTCGTCGTTACTCTTTCCAACAATCATCAAGTGTGCTTTGGTCAAACACAATAGTAATTTCACCAAGTTTAATGTGAAAAAACACAGAATCTACAGCCACTGCTCTCTCTCTCTGTCCCTCTCTCTGCAGGCAGAAGGAAAGAGGCAGGGTGACGCATCATGAACGCGTCATCAGTTACACTGCGCATGTCTTAAAGCCTGTGGTGTTAATGCACAGGCTGAGCGGACTTATTAAAAAACAAAATCACGAAACCGGATCATGATCTGGATCGCCACCAAAATCTAATGGATTGTTCATGGTGCCACACCCCACCCCTCTAAAACATTTCATTCAAATCCATCACAGACTTTTGTAGTAATCCTCCAAATGGACAAACCAACAAACCAACACCGGTGAAAACATAACCTCCTTCCTAGGCCTTCGGCCTTGCCGGAGGTAATAAATCCAAATTGTTTCCCTGCCATGCCCAAAAAAATATATAATAGAACCGTTTCATGGCTCAAAGCTACAGACCAGACCAGCAGGGCTTTATGGACCAGCATGGCTTTATGGACCAACATGGCTTTATGGACCAGCATGGCTTTATGGACCAGCATGGCTTTATGGCTCCAAGCAACAGACAAGACCAGCAGGGCTTTATGGACCAGCATGGCTTTATGGACCAACATGGCTTTATGGACCAGCAGGGCTTTATGGACCAGCATGGGTTTATGGCTCCAAGCTATAGACCAGACCAGCATGCCGTCATCTCAGAGGCTGCGCTCCCTTTTGGTGGAAAGAAACTCGCTGTCACAGGAGAGAAAATGATGAAAAGCTGTTGTATAGCGGGGTTTTGCCAGCCTGTGTTGGGGAGCCGATAGATGACGCACACGATGACTCCCAGCCACTCACGCCACAGCCACAGATGGAAGCGGTGTGCTGAAAATGAGGACTCTTATGAAAAGCTGGTGAAAATGGAGATGGAGAGCACAGCTAAACAAATCCTCCTGACTAAGGAGCAGCTGAAGCTCGCCGTGCTTCAGCAGCAAGAGACACTGCTGAGAATACAGCTGCTAGAGAAGAAGCTCACTTCAGAATCAGATGATGTATCAGCTAATTTCTGTTAAACTATTGTGAAGTGATTTGTTAGGCCACATTGTGAGTGTAGGCCTAATGTTTTTCTGCCAGCGTTGCATTATTAAACAATAAAAATTAAAACCTTGTTTGAACTCCTAATTCCTCTTGTCCTTGCTTGCCTGCTGTGTGACCGCAGAGAAAATCATATGTTGAATGTTTTGGTACAAATAATATAGTTACAATGTTAAAGTCAAACTAGACTTTGGAAATGGTGTCTGTATTTATTATACTTACCCAGTTTTCAGATCAGACCACAATTTAATCCGATCCAACCGCTATAATCCTATGAGATCATTTTGAAAAACCGGCCCCTGAGCGTTGTCAGCCAGCCAAAAAAGTGCAGTCTGCTCCTTTACTGTTCAGCAGAGAATTGCTGACACCTGTGAGAGAGTGGGTGTGGCTCAGCAGAAGAGAGGGGGATGATTGCTGACACCTGTGAGAGAGAAGAAGTCAGACACATTGCAGGGAAGAGTGGCAGGGCTTAGAAGCGAGTTTGATCCAAATCTAAACTACAAGCTAGGCAAGCTTAAATCCATTTTGATTTTTGTCTTTTTTTAAGTCATACAGTAGCAAGCTTTTAGTGATGTGAAGAATCCCTGAGCTGCATCAGACTCTATGACAACACCAAGAGCAGGTTAGATTGATTCTTTCTTACCTTTTTGCTCCTGTGATATTTGATTGGACCTGGTTGTAACCTGGAGAATCATATTATTGGATCCTCTTAAAGTATTGGTGACACTCTCTTGGCCTTTAATGCTGGATACTGCCCTCTTTAAAAACTCTCAACTGCCAACCAAGAAATACTCTGCTTTCTCCTCATTACCCCTCTGCTAAGTCAATTAACCCCTCATCCCCACTTCAAGAATACAGAGATGTCTTATATTTACCCCTTGTTGGAAGTTAAGGGCACTTTCACAAGCCAGAGTCCCTTTGACTGGTCCCAGTCAGAGTGAAATTGATCATTTTGGTTTGTTTACTATTTAGTCTGGTTCGGTTTCACAGTCCACGAACCAAATTAAAAAATACATTTGCAGAGGGGCGTGTATGAAGGAGCGAATTTATTTTTTTATCTCGAGAGCTGCCACTTCTATGCAGGGAATCGCGGACTTTGATGTTGTCCACTGTGCAAGAATCCCTCCTCCTCCAGTTTGACTTTATAAACGTCACTGTTTTTGCTGACTTTATTTAGCATTTTCTGTATGTTCTCTTGGGCCCTGATGCCAAGCAAACATCAGACTTCTGCAGAGGTCCAGGTCAGCCCTCTGCCACTCATGTCAACCTGTCCCTAATAAACCCCAATAAACTTTCCAGTCTCATCTAATCGAGCCTGAGCTCCCAATCCACACAAAGAGGGTGCCTCTCAAGTCTCTTATTTGTCGTTTCCTTGTTCCTCGATCCTCGCTTGAAACCGGAAGTTGTTCTGGAGCTCCATCTTGAAGACTGTCCCAAAGCTCTTATTTCTGCACGGACCCGGAGTGAGGAGGGATCTCTTTGGAGCCATGAGTGAGGATACACGAGTGCAGCCTTCACGGAGGTCGTACAGCTTAAAGGGACTGTTTGTAACTTTTTAAGCATATGAATGTACCGGGTCGGGACACAAGCGTGCTCGCATATGCGCACTCGCGTGTGGTTGGAGTCTTTGCTCCTCTGCCTGCCTTCACCCAAACACTGCGCGCGCGTTCCCGCTGTCTCGCTCCACCTCTAGATGTGAACGCGCGCTCACTCCACACTGCAGAAGAGTTAATAGCTCTGAGAATATCTAGTGAATGTACAATGGACGTTTGTGCAGAAATAAATGCTGCAGCTCCTCCAGACCAACAGAGGTTTCCCATGTCTTGTGAAGTGATGGGACTCCACAGCAATTAACATTATCGTCTCCGACCAAAACTCCAGTGTCTCCCTGCGGGCGCAGTCGGGAGGCGATGACATTTCTCTTCCTGCTTCAGCCAGCAGGAAAAGCCAACACTAGGATCAGCATTGATTCATGGAGAGACCTTCATCTGGTCAGCTAACATTACTGCCAAGCAAATGAAATATAGAGTGATATTGTGGTTTTAGCTGACGTGTGTTGCCTCACTGTGTTGAGTGATGCTCGTTCACATCTATTTAGAGCGAGCAAGCGCGAACCCAACGCTGACTTTCGTTGACTTAATGGCCACAGGTGTCGCTGTTAACAAGCATTTACAAATAGTCCCTTTAAAAGCCGACATACTCCGCCGACTCCTCCTCCAGTTACATCTGCCAGACATTTAAACGAGATGGCGGGAAAAACGCACGTGCAAGTGCCCGGTATTTAATGTTATTTTATACTTATTTTAAGAAATAATGTGACGTTAATGCAACATGTGTTTACATTTATTTCATCCACAACCCGTTTAGTTATGTCATGACAGCACCTCCCAATGTGTGTATTGTACAGCATCCGTTGTTTATCAGACCTTTGTTGGAAAATAAGTGTTCTGCCAGAACAAAAGTAACGCCACCAGTAGTTACGTGTCGGACACGCTGCTCATTTCAAGAAACAACCTATCACGTATATAGGGCAAACATTACCATTTGCCTATCATTAATTGTTTTTTATATTATGTGAGAGAAATAATGTTTGACATGACATCCCTTTTCTGACATGTATGAAATATGTCTCATTTAACAGGGACAGACGAAGACACTAAAGAATGAATCAAGCACACATCCGAAAATGAGTACCCCTTCACAGGAAAGAGGCATACTGCTAAGAAGGCCTGGGGGTGAGTTAACTGTTTTACGTCTGGTTTGACCCTGCTATTTCACTGCATTTTCTGATAATCAATACAATGTCATGCTATCATCATTGTTCACGAGCCAGCTGCAGTGGGTAGAAATGCAGCAAATATGATTCAAAAAATATATTTTAATATAATGGTCACTATATCCTGACAGTAGTGCATGAGACAGGTAATCTGAAAAAAAA